>JAGSMP010000982.1:0-110668 GCA_029286625.1 Parnassius orleans
TTGAATCCGTCGATTAACCTCTCGGTCGAAGTTGGACTTACCTAGTCGGACTATTTGTCCCAGGTAAACATATTCGTCAACAACCTGAGCTTAATGCTCCCAACAACTACCGGCATAGGTGTGACATGGACATTAAACATGATTTTTGTTTTGTCCATGTTCATCTTGAGACCTATCCGTTGGGAGACACTATTGAGGTCATTGAGCATAGTGCTTAGGTCCTCCAGCGATTCAGCCATAAGGACTATATCGTCGGCAAATCGAAGGTGAGTGATGTACTCGCCATTGACGTTAATACCGTATCCTTTCCAGTCCAGTAGCTTTAAAACGTCTTCCAATGCAGCGGTGAAAAGTTTCGGGGATATTACGTTACCCTGTCTTACACCTCTCTGCAGTTGGATAGGTTTCGTACTCTGGTTCTGTACTCGGATAGCCATCGTAGCCCTACTGTACAAACACTTCAGCACCTCGATATACCGACAGTCCACTTGGCACCGCTGAAGGAACTGCAGCACCGCCCAAATTTCGACGGAATCAGGCTTTTCATAGTCCACATACGCAAGGCAAAGTGTCAGATTGTACTCGTCGGTCTTCTGTACAATTTGCCGAAGGGTATGTATGTGGTCTATGGGACTAAAGCCTTTTGAAACCGGCTTGTTCGGGAGGCTGAAGTCGTCGATTCTGCATGCGAGACGATTCGTAATGACTCTCGAAACAGCACGTAGACGCGGCTCGAAGGAAATCGGTCTGTAGTTCTTCAAGAGCGTTATCGCCTTTCTGAAGAACAAGACCACCGCACTTTTGCTCCACGCCTGGTGTAATGTTACCATGGAGGACGGAATTAAAGAGCTTCTGAAGGACTTCGGCACCGGTTTTCCACCCGCTTTCAGAAGCTCCGCTGTAATTCCATCCTCGCCTGGGGCCTTGCTGTTTTAAGGTGCTGGAGAGCCATTCTAATCTCGCTCAGACTGACGTCCGGGATATCATCGGAATAGTGTCGGATAAGACTTGCTCTTGATCGTTACTTACACTTGCGTGTGGCTCCAACGATGGCGTACAGCTGCCCATAGAACCTCTCAATCTCACTCAAAATCTCAGGTGTCCCGAAACGATGCTGCCACAATCGGTCTTCAGCTTTGACAGTTGGCTCTTTCTGGCAGACAGATCTCTGGCAAAGACTTTGGATCCCTGGTTCCGCTCGATCGCTTCTTCAATACGAGCTGTATTGAAGTTGCGCAAGTCCCGCCGCATGCATTTGGAGATCTGTCTGTTCAGTTGCCTGTATGCTGTCAAATCTGCTGAAGACTGCAGCTTCATCTCCCGTCTAACAACCATGAGATTAAGAGTGTGATCGGAGAGTTTTTGTGTTCTTCTGCGACGGGTCTTACAGAACTTAGCTCCGACTGCATGGACAGTTTCCACAAGCTTGTCATTCATATCGTCCACTTCATTGCAAACTTCTAGGCACTGAAAACGATTTTATAACTCGAGCTGAAAGTTTTCGGGACTTTGGATTAGAGCACGAGGGGGACGGAGTTTTAAATGTGGAATAATAATTGAGCCTTCTCTAATATACCGTGTTTAGGGTTTCGTACTCAAAGGATAACCAACGGGACCCTTTTACTAAGCCTCCGCTGTCCGTCCGTCCGTCCGTTCGTCTGTCTGTCAGCGGGCTGTATCTCATGATCCGTAATAGGTAGACAGTTGAAATTTTCACAGAATGTGTATTTTCTGTCGCTGCTTTAACAACAAATATTAAAAATAAAAATAAATTAAAAATAAAAAGGGGCTCCCCTACTAGAAACGTGTTTTGCGATGGTATGGAACTCTTCATGCGCGAGTCTGACTTACACTTGGCCGGCTTTTTATTCTGAGTATCAAACTAGCAAGCAGAAAAAGATCTGCTTATGCTGTAAAAAGATTAGAAGTCTTACTAGTGTGGAGACAACTAGATTAGTTTATTTCAGTTATGTCCATATCATTGTACCGCTTAGGATTTTGCTACGAGGAAATACAACTGACTTAGAAGTTATTTTTATTTTACAGAAGAGGGCCATTTTAAAAGATATCTATAACATAAAATCGAAAGAGTTCCTCATAGAAAAAAAAATTAACATTAACCTCTCAGTATATTAACTGCCTCGTTCGTCTAGTAGTCATAAAGGCGTCTGCTGATCATGAGGTCCTGGGTTCGAATCCCGGGTCAGAAAAAAAATATGGTTATTTAGTTTTTGTAAAGAAATTCTCAGTAGCAGCCTGGGATCAGGAATTTGTCGGTATTTCATCCCCGTGTATCAAAAAGCACGTATAGCCGTTAGTCTTGTCGGTCTCTCTCCGGTCTTTTTAGCATGTTTAATAATATAATACATTAATTTTTAATTAACAAGAACGGATTTTATGAAATTCCACCCACGAAGGACAGTGCGGGGGCGTTAAAAATAAAAAATTACACTTTTAATCTATAGCGCCTTAAGTCTCGCTATAACTCGAAAACGGCTGGATCGATTCTGATGAAAATTTTTGTGTGTGTTTGAATGGGTCCCTGGATGATCTAATCGATTCACAATTGGACCCGGTAGGTGACGCTGTTGTCGAGATCCAGAAATCACCCGTGCGAAGCCGGGGCGGATATCTAGTTATAATATAAATGTAATAAAAAGCCAGGTGATTATCAACAATGTATTTATGGTTGATAATACCCCTGGGAATGAGGTGGTCGCTTCCAAGCCGTTTCTTAATAAGTTTTGTAAGTAGTTTGTACAACCTGTGTTTTTATAATTTTACTTTCAAAAAAAAGTCACGCTGGGTATCTTGCTGGTGCTTTCCAGGACAAAAGATTTTTCCGAACCCGTGGTAAAAGTAAAAAATGAATTTCAATAAGAATTATTTGTAATCCATATTCAATAAAAAATATTCTATTCTATTCTTCAAATATATTATGTCTGGAGCATGAATGCGTGAAATGAAATTCCAAATCCTATATAATAACAATCTCGCTTTGTCATTTTTGTAAAATATTGGAAAGTAATTTAATATAAAGTTAACTTTGACGGCTCCGTAGCGCAGTGGCTTAGCAATGACTTGCAGCGTTAAGGGTCGGGGTTTTGAATCCCGCACGGAACAAGTATTTGTATGGCCTACAAATAATTATTCCGGGATCTTTGTCCTTGTGAAATTTATGTATGTAATCTGCCCCCATGATACAGGAGTAAAATCCTAGTGTGGATGTAACGTTTAATTTTCCGACTTACTTCATAATGTCAATATGCGTCAAAGAATAAATTTTTCTTGGTGTTCATTTATTTCACCGTTTCTTTAAATAGCCGCACTAAAAATTCTACTCATGTGGTCTTTGCTTCGCTTTCATATATATTATAATAAATTTACTTTTTCTTAAGAAATTGCATTTATCACAATACACATATTAATGGGTAGTTGTAGCTCAAGAAATAAGTGGTCGATTATAGTTAGACGGCATGCGAGCAAACAGAGTTCGATACTCGCCCGCCTGTAATCTCGTCATATGAGGACTGTTACTTAACTTATTTTTTTTAATCCATAAAAAGTCTATTCTTAATTTATCTATTCGTAATTTAGGAAGAATGACATAATGTAACCCCTGCTCTTGTGTTAATAACTTCTCCCCCTATTCGTCCTCAAGCTAGGCATACTGGAACACAAAGGACGCCTGCCGACACGGCTTTCATCTTCACCCGTGTAACGAACTTCTTCGAATCCGTGATGCGGAGGCTATCAGCCCAGGAACGTACGTAGCCCACATGTTTGAAAATAGTAAGAACATAAAAAGCAAAGGAAATAATAAAAAATAAAACTATATTCTGTATAGGTGATATACGATATAAATTTGATAAAGTATACATATATGTTTAACTAATAATCCATCTCTACATAATATTTTTATAGGTAACAGACTACCAACATCCTATTACAGTTAATAATTGAGTTATATGTACTACGTACTAGAGAAGCTATTCCAAACAAAAAATGTGCACTACTCTGTTTTCGCGCATGCGCGGGAGATAGTAGAGTCGCGCATGCGCAGTTGATATAAGCGCGTTGCGCCTGCGCGGTCAGTTTTTGTCATAATAGATTAGGTAGGTATTTAAATGAAGAAATTTATTTTTTCTATTGTAATATTATTACTTATTTATTCATTTGACTAATGAATTATTATTTACGTTCAGGTTTAATTAAACTTTAATTTGAAATCTCGTATTATTAGCGCAGCTCCACACTCTATGAACATTGAAGCCACACTATGCGTAAGCATCATATTAGTCTGTGGCCACACTAAATGACACTAAAGGTGTACGGATTGCAGTACAGTTCATTTGAATATAGTGAATGTTCGTAATGCCAAATCTAGTACGTAGTACATATATATCGATGCAGTTAATAGAAAAACAATGTCGTGGTCGGTAAAACTGGTTGATAAATATCTGCACTTTCGATTTCTATTTTTTTTTATATTGTTCCAAACTAAAAGTAAAAAAAATACACAATACTTATTGTTTAAAAACTAAATAAGTAAATATATCAATATTTTCAGTCACCATAAATATTTTGCGTCAATATTCTTGTTGTGTCTTTGCTAATTGAGTTTTAATATTTATATTGACTGTCAAAAATGAAAATGGAGGGTGAAAGATGGGGATGACCACTCAGAGGCGCCGTTCTCGCGTCTCTTTGGTATGGGTAACCTATTTTTTTATAAAAATTATTTGAGAAATATAATTGCGTAGTTATTTTATGTATCAAAATGATAAATATATTCTTTCATTATAATTGCTTCATCATCATTTCGGTTGCAATCACGCTAATAATTGCTCCCTTATTTGTTTAGAGAAAAATGTACGTCTGAATGTACAACTGTTAATTTTTTTTTAATGTTTCAAATGGGTTAGATGTCACTTGAGTCACACCAGAATGGATGAAAAACAAAAAATAATATACCGCTATCTATCAAACCTCATATAGAGGTCATACATGCAATTTGAATATTTAACTTAGTTACCTCTTACGACTATCATGATACGAAATAGGGTGATGGATTATTTTATGCCGTCGCCACACAGTGTCGTATTTTTTTAAAATTGAATAAGGGTGACAAACGAGCACACAGTCCACCTGATGGTAAGTGGATGCAGCGGCCCATAGACATCGATTAAGAATCAAAATGCCAATGCGTTGTCACCCCTGATCACTTAAAAGGAATGCTTTATTATTAGTAAAAAAGGATTCCGTTTATCTGCACTCACCATACGAAATACAATAGTATTAAGCTGAGTGTGATCCTTCCTTGTCGAGCTGACCCATTCATGCTACAACCATAATTTAAATACAGCACGGCTCTACCCCGTATAAAACTTTATTCTAAAGCTCTTAATTGCATTAATATCAACGTAAAAGTGAAGACCCTCTCTCCTCCTCCTCTAAGATTCAAGTGGCGTTTAAATACTATTTGAGATGAGAAAAGGGAGGAATGCTTATATAAATATTTTGACCAAAATATATTTTAGCTTTCGTCAATAAATTTCTGTAACAATAATTCCCGACTTTAATATCCATTTCTTTTTTAATACAAGCAAAAAATTGTATAGAAGAAAATGTCGTAACTTAGAAAATAAATTTGTATTAAATGAAATGCGAATGGATGCGCTATAATATACATTGACTTTTTTCCGCGATAAGTCTGAAATGTACTTTTTATTTGTCCCACTCAAGGATATTACGTATAGACAAAGATTTATGATACTCGTGTCTCCATTTATTTTTCCGTAGATAATCTCGTTGTCTCCAGCTAAAGAACATGTGCGTTGGAATTACGACTGAATTTTCTCCCGACCCATAGAAAAATGAGCACCGTTTAACGTCACGCACGGCTGCCCATATAGGAGTTGAGAATATATGCCGCCCGTTATTAATAAGGATTACTACTTTGAGATATTAAAATAAGAAAACTAGGTAAAATGTACATGAAAATGTATTGTCTGCTGTCATCCTCAAATTTAGTAAATACACCAATTTATATATTTTGTCCTTACAAAAACAAGGACCAGTGTCTAAGGTAGATGTTTTGTAAATACATTCACCAATCTGCGTAACAAGCGTAGCCTTTACAGTAAATCCATTAGAAGCGGTAAAGGTTTGTCGGCTATACAATATAATAAATGCTAATCACGACGATGAAATGTAAGTATATTTATGTTATTTTTTTCATCTTGATTCGAAAAAAACGCAAAGACCGCATTAAGTGTTGTTTTTTATGGTCTTCTTTATTTTCCAGATTTAATACAAGGAATATTCCTCTCCTTTCTCTTCATCAGCCCGTAAAAGTACACGGGTGAACAAAGGCCTCTCTCGCTATGGTGACATTTTCCCTAATCGTATAATTTGTAAGACTTGATAAGCGGTTTAACAAACGCAGTACCAGAAGCCTCGTGCCTTTGATGCTGTTCCCCGTCTCCGATCGGATTGTTTTACGGACGGCTTAAATGAGATGGCTATTCCGCAATTTATTGAAAACCATAATTTTTTTAAGACTCTTGCTGGACGAAATGGGGAAATAGATTCTCTTATGCGACTGCCACACAGTATCCATAACAATATACCGATGTATATAACATACTATTTTGTTCGTCTACGTATAGGTATACTATTGTAGCGTGGCAAACATCTAACAAATAACTGAATTGAACATTTAGTTTTGTCGTCGCGCCACAAGCGAAATACATCGAAGCCTAAATCGCGCTATCAAAGTTCCGAATTAAAAACAGTATATATACAATAGCTCGAACTACCACTGGAGCGTTAGCCTCCCGGCCGATCATCTTGCCCGGCGGGAGATCTCCTTTGCTTCCACCGCCACAGTTTTTTGAACGATTAACACAGAGTTTTAGATATTAAAGAATTCGGACTTTTAAATATTTGAACAATGCCTTAGTTACTCGTAAATGTTTCATTGTTCAATATATAAAATATAGTAATTAAAATATTACATAAAGAAATTACCTAAGATACTAAAATCTAAGTTACTTGTGGCTGTGCTCTGAAACACAGATAAAGGTATAACTCAATAGAGCCTAAACAACCGATGGTTTTGATGTTTGTCAACTCCAAACCCTTGCCGCTTGTCTTGGTCTGAATGCCAGAAATATCTTTCTAACAAAGACAAATCTATAAGATAACAGAGTAGTAGTGAGAATTATGTTAAACGTGTAATATGTAAACAATTCAGTGTATTAAATAGGTGCTAAATGTTTATTACTCCCGCTCATTAGTATTTCAATTTGATCCTAATAATCAACTTTGCTCTTGATATCTATTGAGCTTTAGGGAAGTTTCCCTACAACGCTTGTAGAAGGAAGTCTAATTATTTTCGGTTATTGTGCTCATAGATGCCATTAAATTCGATTATGGATTAATGTGTAGATTCGGTAAAATGATCTGAATTTTTATTTATAATAAAATGCTTTTCATGATAATTTGAAAGAATATGTCGACTTTATGTTGCGCAGTATCTAGGAATTATTATTATCATCATCTATGAATTATTATTATTATGCAGTCGAATTAGTTTATTTATATATTCTATTTATGTAATATTGTTTTCTATTTTGTTATCAAATCAGAGTCTTATCTTTACGTGGTAGAGCCATGCTGCAGCTATATGACTGCTATAGTTGTAGCACGAATGGGTTGGCTCGACCGGGGAAGAACCACGCTCTCACAGAATACCAGCGTAAAATAGCAGCTTAACGCTGCAGTTTTTCCTATGATGAGTGTAGAGAATCGAGACCCTTTAACTGGAAACGAGGCATTCCATTTTAGTAAAATAAAAAAAAAAACAAACATATAGTAAAATATCAAAAATTAACGACCAAATTAAATGTCAAACATCTGTGTCAACGTGAGAACGAAGCACAACCGTTGACCACAAACACGGATCATAGACCAAACGCGGTCTATAATCTGTCAAAACAAACTCTGGATGATGCAACAATTAGAGTATTATCGAAAGGCCTTAATTTCGCCATAACACCTAAAAAATTACCGTACGAGGAAATTATCTGCAGTGTCGAGGACTGTTTATTTAAAAACAATATGCAAAAGGAAGATTTGGAAGCGATACGTCAAGACATATCGTCTATGTTACGTCGAAGTTCAGCGCCGAAACCGAATCTACCTAAGGACGAATATAAAGCGTTGAATAACCTACGCAATAAACCAGAACTCACGATTCTCCGCGCAGATAAGGGAAATGCCACGGTAGTCATGGATACGTCAGATTATAATTTTAAAATACAAGAACTTCTGTCGGATTCAAGCACTTATAAAAAGGTTAAAAACGACCCAACAAATAACACACTTAAAACAACTAGTGATCTCATAAAGAAACACTCCGAAAAATTAAATCTGGACGTAAAATCGATAATACCTACGTGTGCCAAACCACCGAAGTTGTATGGGTTACCAAAATACACAAGCCTAATGCTCCATTACGTCCCATAGTTACCCAAATCGATTCACCAACTTATAGATTAGCTCAACACTTAGCGGAAATACTCACACCGCTCAAGGATATATAAGAGCACACACTAAGGATTCCTACCATTTTGTCAGCGAGATTAAAGACCTACATCTGGCAGGCAATGAAACTATGGTCAGTTTTGATGTGCAGTCTCTGTTCACATGCTTACCTGTTGAAGACTGCATCTCGATTGTAACTAGAAGGCTGGAGGAAAACAACATGCCCATAGAATATGCAGCATTACTTAGACAATGCCTTACATCTGGCTACCTATTGTGGAAGGAGGAGTTCTACAAGTGGCGATGGGCTCACCTGTATCTCCCATTGTCGCCGATATATTCATGGAAGACTTTGAGGAGAAAGCCCTACTTACTTCTCCCGTAAATCCAAGATTCTACAAGCGGTACGTAGACGACACTTTCACAATTCTACCTTTAGATAAAGTAACTGCATTTTTAGACCATCTTAACTCCATAAATTCTAAAATTCAATTCACAATGGAGTTAGAGGCAAACAACTCTTTAGCTTTTCTAGATGTGTTAGTAATTCGGAATCCTGATAACACCTTGAGCCACACTGTGTATAGAAAAAAGACCCATACAGATAGATATTTAAACGGTGACTCTCATCACCATCCTTCACAGTTAGTTACCGTGGGTAAATCTTTGTTTCAGAGAGCACGAGGGATCTGTGACAGTAAACACCTGGCCGCCGAGCTCCAACACGTCAAGCAAGTTTTGCACGACAATAAGCTTCGGGTCCCGCACCTACGTCACAGTGAACGAGTGAAGCCGGCCACAGTCGAGCGAGTGCCTGCTGTACTGCCATATGTCAGAGGTATCACTGACAAGATTGGCTACATCCTGAAGCGTGCTTCTATTAAAACATACTTCAAGCCGCCGAAGAAGATTAGTCAGTTTTTACCATCAGTTAAGTGTAATGTCCCTCTGCAAGATGCAGGAGTGTACAAGCTTGATTGTGAATGTGGTCTCTCTTATATAGGACAAACTAAAAGATCAATAAAAACCCGCGTTAAAGAACACATAGCTGATGTGAAGAATCGACGCTCCGGGAAGTCTGCAGTCTGTGAACATGTACAGGATCGCCCCCGTCACTACATTAGATTTGATAGACCACAAATCCTCGCTAAAGAACACCGATTCCTTCCAAGGATAATTCGCGAGGCTATTGAAATCAAAAAACATCCTAATTTCAATAGAGAAGATGGTTGGTGCTACCATCTGCTTGGGATCCTATAATTAATAAAATTAAATCCCAACCCAAGCATACAACTGCAAGACTTCAAGATACTGTAAGTTCATACTGCGTAGATCGGAACAAAAATTAATAATTTTTAATCTGGAGGTAACCGTGGTTAACTATGACATTGGGACGTCAAATACCTCAGTCCCCCCCGTGACCATGGGTGCTGTAAAGTACTCGAAACGTCGGGAATATAAATAAGTTAATATACGCGATAAAATCCGTAAAACTAGTTTTATTTAAACGTATAAAACAATTTACACTTCAGCTTCTGATCCGTTGGGCTATGGCAATTGTTCTGGTTCTACTGCGAATATCCTCATTTCTATCATCTTATAATCATAAAGTCTATCACGTAGAGAGAAGAAAAAAAATGCCGTTTTCAACCCGCCTGCCAAACGTGACAAATATATTGAAGCGGCGGTATATCTATTCTAAAATACCAACCCCAAATCTTTCACTAATTGGCGGTGGAGAGTATTATTATTATAATATAACACTCTATATATTAATACTCTCTATAAAAAATAAAGAGTATTATTATTATAACTTTCCGAAGTACGTCATATTTGATCTAGTTTTAATATTTATTTGTTTGTAAAAAATTCCGAAATCTCAACATTTGAAAATTTTCTGCAATTATTTTGGTTTCCGTTCTGGGCACGATAGGTAGCTTAGTTTTTATGTTGCAACTTCGTACCGTTACGACAACACAATTTATTATCATAAAGGGATTAGCGATAGTTGAAGATGTCATTAAAATATTCCATGTTTAAGTGCAAAAACAATTGAACAAAGAAGCATCCGCACTACAATATAAAAACTATTTTTGGCATTGTTCTGTTTTGATCAAAGAAGGAATCGCAGAGCAATTTTATTTGATTATCTGTTTGATCTTCCAATTTCGTACAGTGATTGATTTCTCCCTGTAGGATTTCTACAATGACATATAGTTGCAAGACGGACATATCTGTCGGCTTTGTGATGGTTAGTAGGAGATGAACTTTATCCGCCCTTGTTAGACAAAGCTGCACAGGGTATTAAATAACATCCCGCATGCAATGTAGTTCCAAGATGAAGGTAAAATAACAACGAGGTATTATGGTTACAATAAAAGTCAAAATTTATTTAATGAAAGCATTACATATAGTTTTCATTAGAATTATTACACAAAAGTCAAAATTATTCATTAGAATTATTAGGTATTTTGCCTCGTCGTAAAGTTTAAAGTACTTTAAACCTCAGAAGACTTTTGTAGTGTTTTTTTTACGTGATCGGTGGTAAAGGAAAACTAAAAGGAGGTCTGAGAAATAAAATATATAATGGAAATTTAAAGTCTGCCAATCCATAATCGGCGGACTAACGCTATCAAAAATTAAAGGGGACCTGTGGCTGACTAGAGTGAAGCGAAAGTTTTTTTTATGTAACTGTTTTAATTTTTTTTACATATTTTTTCCAAAAAGAAAGTTACATAACCCTTTTCGGTTTGTTTGCAACTCTGAATTCGTTGCTCATGCATTCTTAAGACATAATATGAAATGACGTCGAATTATTCGGTAAGATACTCTTTAGTAAGAGTGTGGGGGCACACTCATACTCCTCATAAAGCAATTTTTTAAAGTTATTTGAACTTGTTTGGGTATTTTTCCTATGATTTTATCGATTAGATCTATTGGGATATTATTTAGAAACTTGGTCAGAATGTGTCCCCACACCCTTCTCCCATATTCATTGTTACATTTTGGCAGATTATATAAAGGTAAATAACTCTCGTCAACAGTTAAGGAGTACTTATATTTTTTTGGAATCCATATTGAACCTCATGTATGATGCCGTTACAAGATAAAAATGTAATTATTTCTGCACCTATATATTTTTATTATATTGTCTACATACGATAGAATTGTGATTGAGTGGTATTTATTTGTATCAGTATAACACCCCTTTAATTATGTATAGGCCAAACCAAACCAATTTTTAACTTATCTGGATATATTTTGGTGCTTATACAAACGTTTATTAAATGGGTAAGTACCGGTGACAGATCTTTAGCTAGGTATTTAATATCCTTTATATTCCGTCATATCCAGGATTTTTTTTCGTTAATGTTATTCATAATTTTATAAACAATATCTTCCTTTACCTTGTGTAATTTCATGGTAACGCTAGGGTTATTAATGTATGTATTCTCGTCAAGCAACGGCATCCCACAGTTATGGATCACATTATAAACATTTTCCTGAAATTCATGAGCAAACTTATCTGCTACTAGTTTAGGTTTTGATTTAAAAGAGTTCATAAGTATATCATCTCTAGTATTTGTAACCTTCCCGCACAGACGGTTTATTATAGACCAAACTATTTTGGGGTTTCCGAAATTATTACGTATCTCTAGTTTAATACTATAATTTTTTAGTTTGCTTATGTATTTTTTTTTGTTTATTACTTATATTTTTATTACGTATACGCAGTAACTCCGCCTTTTTTTACACATATATTCAATCTTATCTAAATCCATTTACAAGATCGTTTGTTACAAACATTTATTTTTGTTTCATACTTACTTTTATTATATATTTATGTTATTAAAATTATCTGTTATATAATTGAGAATTTCATACGCGTTCGAGCTTAGGTATACAGAACTCCAGTCTAGTTTTGATATTCCCTTTCTAATCTTTTCGTTGTCTAGTTTTACAACATTTTTTAATTGACGGTATGCACCAATTGTTGCGATGTAAGCAATCGCTATATCCGTTATATAATGGTCGGAAATGTCCTCGCGTATTACTACAGAGCGCACTAAGTGGCTTGTATTGTATTTTTTTTATATAGAATAGGGTGACAAACGAGCACACAGTCCACCTGATGGTAATTGGTTGCTGTGGCCCATAGACATCTACATCTATCCTCCTTTGCGAATCAAAATGCAGATGCGTTGTCACCCGTGAGGACTACGATGGAATGCCCCTTTTTCAGTAAAAAGGGTCTCCGGGTCTCTACACTCACCATACGAAACACAGCAGTGCTAAGCTGCTATTTTACGCTGGTATTATGTGAGAGCGTGGTCCTTCTCCGGTCGAGCCGACCCATTCGTGCTACAACTATACTACTAATATAGCTGCAGCATGGCTCTACCACGTATAATTGTATTGTATAATAAGGTATTTCGACTATAAACATCCCGCAGAAATATATGATCCATACATGTAACAGAGGTACTTTTTTTAGCTATTTCAATACAAGTAAAATTATTAATACAACTTTACAAAACCAAGCTCACTTAGGATATTTAGGAAGGATGTCACAATTGGGACTTTGATATTAATGTTCATTTCCCCTATAATGACACAGTTTTGCGAAAGATATTTTGATATCATATAGGATAGTGCTTTGATGAAACTATACTTAATAGAAGTCAGGGGACGATATACTGCACATAATACGAATTTTTATTTATCACACTTTGTTTCTACTTCCCTCAACAAACATTCAAAATTAAGTGAAGACACTGATAATCGCTTAAAAGAAACACTTCTATGGGCATACACTAATATACTGCCACCATTAATGTATCGTTCTTTTCGGTAGTATCGCACTTTTTTACTTAATAATATCGTTACCAAAATTACAACCTACAAATAAGACAAAGATAACTTTTGCATTTATTACAAATCATTATAAATCTTAAAATGTGTCAGCTTAACACTGTCAATAACGCTGTAAACGATAATTACCTTGAATGCATCTCAATGATTTTAAAACTTTATCTACATAACACTATGAAGCTAATAAATTTATTTATTTTAAACACTTTTTTCACTTAATCCATACAAGAGCACTATCATTTTATCATTCTTAGTAAAATGTTTGATATTATACGTACGTTACGGCATCCAACGTCCTATCCCAATTATCATTTATCAGAAGACTATAGAACTATTTGACCTTTATATCCAACATAAAGAGATGGTTGTAGATATGTTATGGTATATGCAGTAATGAAAAGACGATACGGGTGTTTTTATATCTAGAAATAAATGTAACTATCATTCTTCTATATCAAACCGTAAAAGTCTATTTGAGGACACATGTACCGTCATTGGTCTGGGCATTTGACGTCTAACCTAAACGAGATGTTTATACCGCCATCTAACCGAGACCATTTTAGCATTTCCCATAGTCTCCTCTTACGACACCCACTGGAAGAAATGGGGTGGGTGATTCATTGTTTTACGCTGCCACCATGCAACAGTTGGTCTAATGAAGTAATGTGTATTCAATTTACGGTCTTTAGGTCCAACCTTAAATGTAGTTCTATAATTTGGAAGAATATCACTTGAGCTAGGCATTACAAATAATGTGTTGATTTATTTTTCAACAATATTTATTATTTATTTATTGACTCTTTATTGTACCTGTATATTTTATTGTATTGTATTGTATACCTTTACATAATTAAGGTGAAAATGGGGTGGGCGGAATTAACGCCTGTCGGCATTTTCTGCCAGTCAATCTATAGCGTGATGAGCTATTCTTGCAGGTGTAAGACTTAACATAAAAGCATTTAAATAAATAATTAAACATTCATCATTAATATACTGTTTATATTTACATACAATATATATTTTACATATGATATTATAAAAATATATAAAAAACTTTTATCCATTTAATTCTTAGAGTATTTATAAGCAAGCTATGCTTATAAATACTCTAAGAATTAAATGTCGTTACGGTAAAATATCATTCTAATTATAAAACAACGTTTTGTTAAGAAGTCAAGTATTCACGAGCTAACCTCTTTAAAGAACACTTGTTCCGGACTTCCGAAATAATTGTGGAAATATCGTTTTAATTTGGAAGAGTTACATTGTTTAATTAGGAATGATAATACATTCATTGAAGTTGAATGATATAATATAACTTTCAAATATTTTTTCGGTACGATACGCGCGCCACCTACTGTAAGTTAATGCCTATGCCTATAACCTTCAAGTAAAAGTAAGTTGACAAATTTTAGTGCATTCTGATGAACATTATGGCAGCGCATAAAATACGAACAAACAAAAATTATTTTTTATATATTAGATTATCATTAAAAACACCATTTATTTTATACTATTTATTAGAGTTTTATCGAATATTATGTGTACAACTAACTTTACTAACCCCGTGTACAACTAATCCCCGTGTACAACTAACCCCGTGTAGTGGCGGGTAAGAACACCCACTACCCCATATCTTCCCGTGGGTGTCGTTAGAGGCGACAGAGGGAAACTGAGGCAGAAGATGGGCAGCAGCATCTTTCTGATAACAGCAAAACAACAATAAAAAAACTGCGGTTGCCAACCCGCTCGCCGAGCATGGCAACTATGGCAATATTACCCCCCATGATGAGAATTACGAAGAGACGGCCCTCAGTCCCCGGCAGCCCCGATATTCCTGGCTACGGTGGCGAAAATGGTAACGGCGGGGCAGGGGGTGCTAAGAATCTCCGGTGGAGGTTCGGTTGCCACTTAAGACGACTCGACCTGGCAACATAGTTAATTAGTTTTTCTCGCGTGCGCACTTCTATTTTAAATAACTACCACATTGACGTGCTGCCGATGACAAGAGTCAGAGAAATTAACGCACGCACCCTGAGGACTGACGAGAAGATCCTGGAGTTGGAAGAAGAGATATACAAGTTGCGCTGGAATATTATAGGAATATCCGAGGTCCGAAGAGAGGGGGAGGATATGGTAATCCTCGAATCCGGCAACTTGTTCTATCACCGGGAGGGCGAACATCTGTCGCAAAGAGGTGTCGGATTTATCGTCCACAAGTCTCTCGTTAACAACGTTGTAAAGATTGAGAGTGTGTCGGCGAGGGTTGCGTACCTTATACTCAGAATCACAAAACGGTATTCGCTAAAGGTCATACAGGTTTACGCACCAACCTCGGCATAACCTGATTAAGAGGTGGAGAAAATGTATGAGGATATATCAGAGTCATGCATTCCTCCAAAACCCCCTATACGGTGTTAATGGGAGACTTCAACGCAAAACTAGGTACAAGAGAGAACGGTGAGCTGAAGGTAGGGCAATTTGGAATAGGGCAACGAAACCTAAGGGGCGAGCAGCTGGCCAACTTCATGGAAAAAGAGGGACTCTTTATGATGAACTCTTTCTTCAAGAAGCGGCCCCACAGGAAGTGGACCTGGTCGAGCCCCGACGGTTTGACAAAAAATGAGATTAACTTCATTACAACGACCAGACGACAACTGTTCAGTGATGTCTCAGTGATCGCGAGGGTGAAAACTGGTAGCAATCACCGAATGGTTAGAGGCACACTGAACCTAAACATTAAGTTGGAGAGGTCTCGTCTAATGAAGTCAACGCTCCTTCCCCCTCGTGCTCTAATCCAGAGTCCCGAAACCTTTCAGCTCGAGCTACAAAACCGTTTTCAGTGCCTACAAGATTGCAATACAGTGGACGATATTAATGACAAGGTCCCACCGCAGAAGAACACAAAAACTCCCCGATCACACTCTTAATCGGCTGTTAGACGGGAAATGAAGCTGCAGTCTTCAGCAGATTCGACAGCGTACAGGCAACTGAACAGACAGATCTCCAAATGCATGCGGCGGGACTTACGCAACTTCAATACAGCTCGTATTGAAGAAGCGATCGAGCGGAACCAGGGCTCCAAAGTCTTCGCTAGAGATCTGTCTGCTAGACAGAGCCACCTGTCGAAGCTGAAGACCGAGTGTGGTAGCGTCGTTCCTGGGACGCCTGATATTTTGAGTGAGATTGAGAGGTTCTACGGGCAGCACACATCATCGTTGGAGCACATGCGTGAGTAACGATCCAAGAGCAAGTCTTACCCGATACTGTTCCGATGATATTCCGGACGTCAGTCTGAGCGAGATTAGAATGGCTCCAGCACCTTAAAACGGCAAGGCCCCAGGTGAGTATGGAATTACAGGAGCTTCTGAAAGCGGGTGGAAACCGGTACCTAAATAGAAACTCTTTAATTCCGTCCTCCATGGTGGCACTACACCGGAGGCGGAGCAGAAGTGCAGTGGTCTTTTCTTCGAGAAAGGCGATAATGCCCCTTGAAGAACTATAGACCGATTTCCTTCTGAGGCGCGTCTACGTGCTATTTTCGAGAGTCACACGAATCGTCTCGCACGAAGACTCGACGATCCAGCCTCCCGATCAAGCCGGTTTCCGAAAAGGCTTTAGCACCATACATACATCTTCGGCAAATTGTACAGAATCCTGAGGAGCAATTTGCCTCTATGTCTGGCGTATGTGGACTATGAGAAACTTTGATTCCGTAGAAATTTGGCAGTGTGCAGTCCCTTCAGCGGTGAGTTGACTGTCGGTATATCGAAGTGCTGAAGTGTTTGTACAGTAGGGCTACGATGGCTATCCGAGTACAGAACCAGAGTACGAAACCTATCCAACTGCAGAGTAAGATAGGGCGATGTTATATCCCCGAAACTCTTCACTGCTAAATTGGAAGACATTTTCAAGCTACTGGACTGGAAAGGATACGGTATTAACGTCTTTGGCGAGTACATCACTCACCTTCGGTTTGCCGACGATATAGTCCTCACGGATAGGTTTTAAGATGAACATGGGCAAAACAAAAGTCATGTGTAACGTCCATGTCACACCTATGCCGGTAGTTGTTGGGGACACTAAGCTCGAAGTTGTTAACAAGTATGTTTAGCTGGGACAAATAGTCCAACTAGGTAAGTCCAACTTCGACCGAGAGGTCAATCGACGGATTCAACTCGGCTGGGCAGCGTTGGGGAAATTACGGCATATCTTCACGTCAGGTATACCTCAAAACCTAAAAATTAGACTGTACAACCAGTGGGTGTTGCCAGTGATGACCTATGGATCTGAGACGTAATCCTTCACTGCTGGCCGTATGAGGAAGCTCAAGGTCGCTCAGCGATCTATGGAGAGGGCTATGCTCGGGGTTTCTCTGCGTGATAAACTTAGAAATGAGGATATCCGCAGTAGAACTAGAGTTACCGACATAGCCCAAAGGATTAGTAAGCTGAAGTGGCAATGGGCCGGCGATATAGCTCGAAGAACCGACAACCGATGGGGAAAAAATTTCTCGAGTGGCGGCCTCGTACCGGCGGACGAAGTGTAGGGCATCCCCCCACTAGATGGAGTAACGACCTGGTCAGTGAGACATGCAGTAAGTCGATGCATGCAGATGGCTCAGGACCGTGCTTTGTAGCATTCCTTGGGGGAGGCCTATGTTCAGCAGTGGACTTGTGAAGGGCTGTAATGATGATGATGATAATGAACTAACTTTAATCGAAGAACGCTACGGATTCGTTGTCCCCTCTGAAGAATAAGTTGAAATGCCTCCTGGCCTGTAATTATATTGGCTTTATAACCCTGTAAACCGGAACAGAGGGACTCGTATTTAGAAAAGTATTCATTACCATCTATAAAATATATTTTACATTATAAGTGCATTTACAGTATCTAACCGTACGGGGATCAACGAAACTCAACGTGGTTTAAAATTGTTCCCTTCGGTATCATAGCGGCAGTTAATTACTTTTGAATATTCATAAGCCAAAAATCTCCCAGTTTTAAATTTTGTATAAATATGGTTAAGTGTGGAAAATATCCTAACGTTTTATAAATGGCAGAGCTAAATTAGTTTTTCGGTTCTCCTGTCATTAGTTTTACTAACTTTTTTTATATCAAATCTAGTATTTTGAGACTATTACCGTGTAGCTGAAGTGTCAATGGGCTGGCCTTATAGCTCGAATAACTGACTATCGATGGGAAAAGGTTTTCGAATAGCCTCCATAAGCAGCAAGTGTTAGTGTAAGGCGGCCTCTACTGATGGAACGAAGACCTGATGAGAGATGAAAAAAGATATATGCCACGATGTATACAGGTGGCTCAGGACTTTGCTTTGTGGCATTTTTTGGTGGAGGCCTAGGTTCAGGTTCAGGACTTGATATAGTACCTGCATGGAGAAAAAATATACATTTCAAATAAAATTGTGATTTGGTACTACAATCGTCAACCCGCCTATCAAGCGTGATGATTTAAGCAAGCCCTCCCTACAACCGCAGATGCCAATGTTCAGCAGGAGAATTTTTCGAACAGACATTTTAAGGAATATTTTCTGCTGCATTTAGCCTTAAATAACAGCCGCAGGACAATGGCAGCCATTTTTAAAATTTAGTAGTTTCGCTTACTATATTCTTTTAGAATTTGAGTATTCGGATCCCTAATATAGTTGATTATTCTTTACATACTCCTACTATATTTTGTAGTGCAGTCGGCAACCCTAGCTGTCATTAACCCTCATAAGTTTATTCATAATCTGTCCTAATGGGTAAGATCATCATAACTTCAAGGTTATCTACAAAACAAGATTAAATAGGCTTTTGTTAGGGTAAAGCAGTGCCGTTTACCATTTAGGATTCACCACCAGCTGGGATTGTAGTAAAAAACTGGCTTATTATAAGTAAAAAGGCATAACCAATTTTCGGTATTAATATCAATTTTTAGATAGTAAAACATTATAAATATACACAGATATTTTTTAGCAATTAAGCTTGATTTTTTTTTTCATATTTATTTTTTCTTTCATTATTAGAAATATTTGAAATTATTAGAGGTAATCTGCACCTCTGAACTTTACATTGTGCATATTTTTTCTATAAAACTGAAGTGACAATCAAGCATATCCACCAGTTGGTAAGTAGATGCCGTGGCTCATCTCATCACTTTTATCTATCCTAATTAAGAATTAAAATGTTGATATGTTTTCACCCCTATAGAATGCCTCAGTAAAAGGATTTCTGGTTATCTACTCACCATACGAAACGCAGCAGCATTAAGCTGCTATACTACTTTGGTATTCTTTGGCAACGTGGTTTTTCACCGGTTGAGGTGACTCATTCGTGCTAAAACTGTAATATAGCTGTGGCGTGGCTCTCCTACGTTAAAAAAGGTCTAATGCCACCCGACCATCGATGATTAACGCTACGTAAACTGCATCACACTAATACAAATATACATTTAAAATATTATTTAAAAAGATCAGAGAACGAATTACTGCAATAAATTTGTAAGATATTCTACATAATTGAATGGAGCTAACAAAATTAACATAATATTCTTCATTACTTTTGTGCGCCATGAAAACTTGAGTGGATAGTATCTAATCAATATTCGAAACACAAACTATACGTTTTCCTTGTACTTTGAAACATCAAACAAAGTTATCTAAACTAGTTACTTAATTATTAACGTAGATAATCTACTTTGAGGTTTTCATTATGGCCTTAATAAAATAGGGAATATTATGATATCACAATATAATATCCGAATATTTTAAATACATATTATATTAAGTTTGTCAATACAGTGGCTTTATTACTGCTTAAAGCAAGTACATTAATAGAAAGAATGTGCTGTCCTTAACATACCTTACACGCTGGTTCATAATACTAAATTCCTCCGCATCGCTATCTAGTTAATGGTCAAATATTATATATAAAAATTTTAATTTCTCACACCTAGGGGTATCCGAAAATATCCCATGTGTGTAATCCAATTTTTTGTAGTTTTCGAGTTATAATTTATTTTGTAGTTTTTAGTATCTTCTGCCGGTGGGACTTTAAAAATTCATAACTTTTTTTATGGTAGTTATTTTTCAAATTTTATTCTTTTGACATGATTGTCTTAAAGCATTGTTTTAACACATAAAATATTAAACTTCCTAACATTCCTGCAAGTTACTTAAAAAAGTATGGAAAGTAAGAATTTTAGTTTTTAGTGGGGTAGACTCAAATTTTGACCCTTAATTTAAAAATGCAAAAAGGAGTTTTCATAGGTTCTAGCTGACTTTAGAAACTTTGCGTGTCCCTAAGCTATTCAAAACATCAAAAATATTGGTACTTAACGGGCTGTTATTCGATGTAATCGGCCTTCGAAGCTGAAAGCCATTAGACCATCGTTTTGAATTATACCTATAAATATGCTATGAACAACATGTGACAACGTGAACAAGGTAGGTTCACTGTTGTTACATGACAACAATGAACCTACTTAGCTTACCTTAGCTTCTAGAATTAATATTTTATTTTTATAATTTACATCTATTGGAACATCACACTCTGCTATGAATTTAAAAATGAAACGTGAAATCGTTTTAATTGACATGTGATATGCGTATACGCTAACAGACGGAAGTGGTTACATAAGTTTTCCATTTTGCTAATTTTGCTACGAAACGTCAATCAAACCATTCGTAGGGCACAGTATGCAAAAGGGTATACAGGTTGGTCCAAACAGTGACATCCAAAGGAAAAAATTAAGTTCCTCACACCTAGGGGTATTCGAAAATACCCCATGTATGTTATCCGAGTTTTTGTACTATAATTTTTTTGTATTTTTTTTAGTGTTTTCTGCCGGTGGGGCTTCAAAAATTCATATCTTTTTTTGTAGTGGTTATTTTTCACATTTTTTTCTTTTGACATAATTTCCTAAATGATACTTTCACAGATAAAATAATAAACTTCCTATCACTCCTGCAAGTTACTCAAAAAAGTATCGAAATTAAGAAATTTGGTTTTTAGTGGGGTAGACTCAAACTATCAACCTCAATTTAAAAATACAAAAAGGAGTTTCCATAGGTTCTACCTAACTTTAAAAACTTTGCGATTCTCTAAGATATTCAAAACATTTAAAAAAAACTTAACGGGCTATTATTTGCTGTAATCGGCCTTCAAAGGTGGATAAAAAAAAAGTTCATAAAAAAATTATGTTTTAAAAAATTATTTTTCACCAAAACTCCAGTAAAATAACACGAGCTAGACATGTACAGCACAATAATTCATAATTTGAGCATTGTCAAACGGGTTTTCGACTCTTCATGGCAGGTAACAATTAGACCGGTTTTTATCTGCTCAGTGAAGCCCTCCCTCATACCCGTTTATCCCTGACGTGTCTAGTTCATTAGTTTAGTCGTTGACTGCCATCGCGCGTGTTGAAACTGCCCGTTTATTGGCGTTTGACGTTATTTTCGTTCCTTTGTACTACTTTCGCTGTGTTAACTGGACTATGATTTGCCTCAAGGTAACCTGTGCTTGTGTTTTGGACTCCGATTTGCCTCACAATAACCTGTGCTTGTGTTTTGGACTCTTGATTTGCTTCAAGAACATTGTCTTTCATGAGTTACTCACTTAGCCAATACGCAGAGATACATTATTATTATGGCGTTGCCCAACTCAACGGTTAATCAGCTGCAAGGCTTTTTGTAGAAGGACTGGATCATTTGGTTTTTATTAACGTCCATAACACTCTGATGACTGGACGTGTCCCCGTTCGCAATCAATCTTGCGAACCAGCACCCCGGAATCCGGATCAAATTGACAAAGTCGTGGAAGAAGTCCAAGAAGAATAGCTACACGAACTGGAGTTCCACGAACTTCGGTTCTAAGAATTATAAAGGTGAGCCTTAAAATATGCGGTAATACCAGTTTTAAGATTTTAACTTGTGATAATTATGAGTTTTTTTTTGTTTTGCAGAAGGTTACAGCGCAGCTTAAGGCTGCTGTGTTTCGAATGGTGAGTGTAGAGAACCGAAGACCGCTTTTACTGGAAATGAGGCCTTCCATCTTAGTCCTCACGGGTGACAACTCAGCTGCATTTTAATTCCTAGTTGAGGATAGATGTAGATGTCTATGGGCCCCAGCGACTACTTAACATCTGTGTGCCCGTTTGACACCCTTATCCAATATAAAAAATATATTGTTGCAATATACATGAAATTAACACAACTTTTAAAAGGCGTTTCAAACACCTGTTATTTACACTTTACGCAAAAGTTTCAAACAATGTCTTTCAAACCTAATTTCGTTCACGGCAGCCGATCTCTACGGAGACTAGCCATCTCCAAAGGACAGGATTATAGTACTTGAGTATGTACGCAAGCACAGTTGAACTATCTACTTCCTCGCTCTAAAAGTCCGAAAGGACGGCAATCCGACACGACCACAGAAAGATCAGGCGCAGGTAATATGTCTCTCGTGTAACACTCGTTTATTACTGAATTTAAACAAGATTAATTGAAGATTAGACAATTACATGACAATACATTTCATTTCTCCACACTTAATTTTTGGAACCTGTTAATATACATTTTTATAAGATGAACGAGTAAACCTTTTTACATGTTGTTGATTAATTGTACACGGTGGGTATTATAAAAAAATATTAAGAAAATTAATATAATTTTACATTTCCTATACATTTTTTTTTATATTCAACCCTTTCTCTGTTACCTTTTGAATGTATGTTTATGAGTAGCAATGCGAGAAGTGTCGGTGTCGGACTGTTTCTGTGTAAACTCACACTCAACGTGCGCGGCGGCCTTACATTTCTTGCTCTCTTGCTCACATTACATAGTTTCTATTGCGCCATTCCTCCTCATCACCCTTATACCCATTACTTTAGACATCTAATAGTGATTGTAGTCTAGATAGCCTCACTAGTCTAGATACCACCGCCTGTATACCTTGGTACATTTTATTGCGCATTAACTGCTGGTGGCATAAGCTGTTGTGAAGGAAGAACTACATTTGCGTTTCTATATTTTATAATTTGATCAACGTGACTAGTACAAAGAATATCTAAATGTTTCCATAATTTAAGAATCTAAACGCACATGCGTAGGCACCCCTGAGGACTAAGACGGAATACCTCATTTCCTCTATAAATGGTCTCTGGTTCTCTACACTCACCATACGAAACAAAGCAGCATTACTCTGCTATTTCGTGCTGGTATAATGTGAGAGCGTGGTTTTTCCTCGGTCAAGCTGCCTAGTTTAAGCTACAATAGGTGTAGCATGGCTTTACCACTTATAAAACTGTCTTGCACTGTACCATCGGGTCCAAATGGTATCCCCATGTGCATGAAATGTTCGTGCTTTAGATTGGTGAACCACACAGCCAAGGAACCATACTCAGATTCTCTTCAGACCAGCTCTACTATTGACAGTACCGTTACGGGTGCTTTTCTATAAAGAAAAAAATATGGTGTCTGTTCAAACACGTCTGTTTTTAAAACGTTTGCATAAATTCTGTCCATTTTGTTATATGATATATTTATATAAAAAAACGCTTTTTCTATTAGCCCATGACAGTTGATTGCTAACGACATAACTTTAGGTCTGTCCACTGTTTCAGCCTTAGCAAAAGTAGCATACATGCATTTTTAGATAGTTGCTGATATCTTATTGATAATGCTTCTTCCCATTAACAACCAGTCTGCAAGAATGGTTATTTACAACATTGTATGTTTGTGAATGCTCTAAATATATAACGTCAATAAAGGCATTTACATTAAAGGTTTAAGCTTTAATTCATGATAGAGGTACGTTATTTCCAAATACTGATTCTCATTGGGGCATTTATATTTAAAAACTTTTAGGGAATATATTAGTGTTAGGCAAGATAATGAGAGTATAATTCCTTTGATTTACAAAAACTTTGCAGTTGAAAAGAAATCTAAGTATAATTTTATTAATCAGATGATAAGTAATAAATGATATAGGGAAAAACGCACCAAAAACTTAAGATTTTTTTTTTTTAGGAGATTTCGATATATTAATGTCAATTAAAAGCATTTTTAGCACAATTAATTTTGAATCTAATTATTGCATTTCTGAAATATGTTTCAACAGCAATTATAATTTCTGTTACTTAAATTCGTAACACGTGTACAAATATTTGTTTGACTTAATACAGACTGTTTAGGTAACTTATTAAGGAAATCCTCGCTGGAGGTTTTCTGAACACACTGCTGGAACAAACAATATTTGTGTAGAATACTAAACAGCGGATTAAGCCTAGGTTCGTACCTGCTTCTGAGAGGACCTTGAATCAAGCCCCCACCTAGCTCGAGGAGCCTCAATCCAAAAGCAGGGTTCGGGGTGCCTCGGGACTGCAGCCAGTGACGCGGTGCTTCGCGCTGCCTCGCCGCCGGCAGAATCGTTGCACTCAAATAGCTCGTAGGTCCTCGCTTACGAGTCTATTTCGATGAAGCTGTAAAGGTCACAGGGTCAACAGCATACACTTTCAGAAAAAACAACAACAAACGGTTCTCCAAATATTTGCGGCGAGACTTACACAACTTCAATACAAACATTGTCCATTGCTATTTTTCTTCATATTCTAACATGAATTAAGAAACAAGATTGCCATAAATAAAAAGAAGAATAATTAGAATAACTTTTCTGAAATTAAAAAAAATTAAAGTATTTACAGAATGTACATCACTATTTTTAATAAAACTATTTTTGTTTTTGTGTTCATACATTAAATTTTCGTAAATATATTGAGAGGCCAAAGTTAATACTTTTATTTCTTTAAATTTTTTCTGACGGATTCCTTCGGAGCTAGGTTATAAATTGCTGTTATGTCTCTCTTCTGCAAAACAAAGCGTCTGTGAACTGGCAATCGGTCCTATCTATCATCAGCAAATAAAAGAAACTATATTTCTTTAAATTGGTTCCTTTTGTTAAATTAATTACAATAATTAGTCTGCTTCACTTATTCTGCAATGTAGGAAACATAGGATTTATTGTATTCATATTTAACTGTAGATAGGACATTTTGTTACAAGCAGTTAGTCCTATGTAGACAGACAATGCAATATTCGTTCTTACAACTAATTAGATAGGATTAATTGACACTTAGGCATAAGAACTTATTTTATTAGTAATAAAATCTAATAAAATAAACAATTTTAGAACATTAATTTATTAAGAAAATATAAATCTAAACGTGTAGGTCTATTGGGAAGTAACAGGTAAGCACCATCAAAATCTTATTTAACTTTAATTACACCATCAGGACTGTAGGCTATCACCTTAATATCCATAAAAGTAGAATCATTTTTGTTTCTTCCTGGTCTGATAGATTTGTGTCACAATGGACATTTGTAGTCTTTTAAAAAATGGTAGTCCAACTCGATTGCAATAAACCTTAACGTTATATAATAACTTACTTAAAAATTAAAATTGATCTTTGAATATTTAAATAAAATAATGTTTTTTTTTATATAAAGTTGGTAGCTGTTATAGTGATTACCAATTATTTTCTGTATACGATTTATGAATCATCATATTTCAAGCAATCCTAAATTTAAAAAAAAGCTAATGCATTTTTCGATATAAGTAAAAGTAATATAACTATTAACGACGTAACTATCTAACTTTCTGTGTCAATTAGAAAATATTTAAAACTATCATTTTAAGGTAATAAGGAATATAATAATTATGAAAGGTTTTAATAATAATGTTTCATAACAAAGTTAAACACGGACATAGAAAATTGACTGGAAAAAATGTTTCCCCATTTTTGTACAAAATTAGAAGGTATGTATTTAAAAGTTGTGAGGAATGAAAGATAGGAATGTTCAAAAGTGTGAATACGAATAATTGAGTTGCTAAGTTTCGTCAATATTGGAATGGTCACCCAAATATTGATAAATGCTTAAACTCCCGGTATGGAATTCATTATGAAAGAGTAATGAGTGAGACAAGTTTCATCCGTAAATTCTGTAGCGATATTTTTTCTATCCCGAACAATAAACGTGACATAAGAATAACTGTTGTGTTATATTATCCTAGTTAATCAATAAAATCGAAATAATATTATATTATATAATATACATGTCGCAGCCAATTAGCTTAATTAGCCTTTCAGTTAACAGCCTTAGCCTTTTTACTATTAACTAACGGCCTGAATGATTTTCAGCCCATGCGCTTCAGCCGGCTTTAGGTTGGGCCTTGGGTCACCCAAGCCGCACCTTAACCTACTGCTGCTGATATTACAAGATAGTTGTATTAGACGCACCGACTGGATATCATTCAGGCCGCTGGTTTAACGGCGCTCTTTAGTAAAAAGGCTAGCCTGTTAACTGAAAGAATATTAGTTCTGCATTATTATTTCAAAAAATATTATTTCACTATACATCTAACTTGGCCTTACTTACTGCCTTACATTGGACTGAGGAGTTATTTGCATGTCATTAAGACATGAGTAATCATTGAATAAAACTATTTTTACGGATTTTATCGCGTTTAATTTACTATTTTAATTCCCGACGTTTCGGGTGCTTTACGGTACCTATGGTTACGGGGGGGACTGAGGTGTTTGAAGTCCCAATTCCACAGTTAGCCCGGCTACCTTCAGTTTTTTGAATATTAATTTTTGGTCCGATCTACGCAGAATGAGCTTACAGTATCTTGAAGTCTTGAAGTGGTATGCTTGGGTTTGGATTTAATTTTGTTAATTATAGGATCCCAAGCAGATGGCAGCACCCATCCATCTTCTCTATTGAAATTAGGATGTTTTTTAATCTCAATAGCCTATCATCCTTGGTAGGAATCGGTGTTCTTTTGCGAGTATTTGTGGTCTATCAAATCTGATGTAGTGGCGGGGACGATCTTGAACATGTTCATACACTGCAGACTTCCCGTTCAAGGAGAAGTTTTTATCCTTATATGTGTTGAAATAACTAGATTAGTTTATTTTAGTTATTTCCATAGCATAATGTCATATAGAATCTTGCTATGGGTAATGCGAATTACATTTAAACTATCTTTGTTTTGCAGAAGAGAGCCATAAGAGCAGTTTACGAGTATAACCTAGATCCGAAAGAATTCCTCAGAGAAAATTTTAAAGAAATAAAAATATTAATTTTGGCCTCTCAGTATATTAACGAAAATTTAACGTTACCTTTACAGCATATTAAAGTCCACTGCTAAACATAGGGGGGAGGCCCAATATCGCCTCACGGGGGGGACATTTGTCATAATTGCCACGCTTGGCAAGCGAGGCAGTTTATTTTTATTTTTAGTCGTTATTAGGAAAACGCTGCTGCCCATCACCTGATTTGTTTCCCTCTGTCGCCTCTTACGACATTCACGGGATGATATGGGGTAGTGAATATTTTTACACCGTCACTGCACGGTACAAATAAAAAGTAATGTACGTACACAAAAACAAAATACTTTTATTAAAAATAAATTCTGTAAATACAAGCTACTTATACCTTATACTCGACTCCAAAGAGTCAGTAATTCCTTCATGGGGCAATGTATACGCTTTTGATATTAAATGATTGAATTGAATTGAATGATTGAAAGATGTGTTGAGATCTAATTGGGCATCGGTAATCAATTCGTCAATTGAATATCCATAGTAAAACAGACTTGTATCGTCTGCATATAATGTAATATTACCTTTTAACCCTATATCCTTAATACTATTGATGTAAATCAGAAAAGCAGCGGTCCTAATATGGAACCTTGCGGTACTCAAAAGTGATTAATTTTGGTTCACTTTGATTAGAGCCAATCTTTACTACTTGATATCTATTGGATAAATATAAAGCAAAAATATTCAAAGCAGATCCGGAAATACCCATATGTTTTAATTTACACAGTAACAGTTCATAGCTAACTATCAAATGCTTTTTAAGATCTATAAAAATACCGAGCGCTATTTGTTTTTGTCTATGCCAACTTTAATTTTGTGACTAAATCTATTGTAGCTGAAAGAGTGTTCGATTTGGTCTAAAGCCATATTGTTTATCGAATAGTATTTTTTTAGAATTTAAATAGTTTGCAAGACGATTATATAACACACGCTCGAAAATTTTGGATAGTACTGGTAATATTGAGATTGGTCTGTAATTTCCGGGATCTGATCTAGTTCCGGTTTTATATATTGGAGTTACTTTTGCTACTTTTAGACTGTCTGGAAATACGCCTTGTTCAAAGCAATTATTGATGCAGTTTACAAGCTCATCAGCAATTATGTTCTTGATACATTTTATAGATTTCGTACTTACCCCGTCTAATCCAGTGCTAGTGTTAGGATTTAAATCATCTATAATGTTGTCAATTTCGTGTAGAGTTACGGGTGGCCAATAAGACATAACATTACTTCCAGTCTCGATAATTATTGCGTCTAATACTGTTTGATTAACTTTAGGTATTTGATTTGCCAGGATTGAACCAATATTCGCGAAAAAATAATTAAAACATTCACAGATAGCTTTATCCTCACTAACGACAGATCCCCCTTGCGTGATCAGTTTATTTGGAGCAGTAGTTTCTTTGATCTTGTTGTTTGATAGATCGTTTATCAGTTTCCACATTTTAGCTGGTTTGTGTTTACAGTCTTTAAACGCCTTATAGTAGTATTCACTTTTAGTTTTTTGTATTATATTGCTAGTTTCATAATTAATTTTATAAAATATTATATTGTAAATTAATGTTTAAAAGAAAGTCCCGCTGGGTTTCTTTCTGGTTCTTTCTAGGACAGAGGTTTTTCGAACCAGTGGTAAAATTTAAATGGATTGCTAAGTATTCTTGTTATCTACAGTGAATAAAAATTATTCTGTTCTATACTTGCATTTCATATTGTGGCCTCTTACGTCACCCATCGGACGATACACGACGATGGATTCTCTTATGCCATTACCACACGGCAAAGATAATATAACAAAAAGGTATTCAATTATTAAGGAATATGTACTTGAGTGTTTATGTATTTATATGAATAGGTACTTGGATGATATTATTTCTTTCTTCTTTTTTTTAAAGCAAAAGTATTCACACTTGCTTTTTCTCCTGTATCGTGCAGGATGTTTGGAGGATGATATTAATCCGCTGGAAATAAGGATATCACCACTTAGCTATTTCTAATATGATCTATTTAATTAGTTTATGTTGTACATTGCTTAAACAGTTTTTAAGGCATAATGGGCTTCTATACAGGTTTTACAGGTTTTTCCTTGATTCAAATCAAATAATTTCAATACGTGTTAGGATATTGCTCAAATATCAGAATTTACATATTGACTATAAATAAAATAAAAGTATTTTTCTCTTTCCAGAAAGCTTTTGTGTTAATGCGAACTTTTATAGCACTATAATATTTCCCGTGTAGTTAATATCGTCTAAATATTTGTAGTGATCAGTGATCGAATTAAAACAGGAGCACTTACAGTATTATTTATGGACGCCGATTTACTTAGTTTCCAAAGCCTTTCCGATTACAAAAAAAAATAATAGCGAAAGTTATTTACAGTACTTTCTGGCGAGGATCGTTATGGCGAAACAAATTCACCCATAAAATTTAACTTGCAAAACAACAAAGCAAAAGTTGGTGTATTAATTAATATTTCAAAGGCCACAAACTTTTTTACATGAATCTAGTAGAGGTGCCACAAAGGCAAATATTTTACTAAAACCAATTCGCCTGTTGTTTCACAAGGCACAAAAGTAAGAGGCTAGAGGATTTGTAAAGAATCAAGTCCTGTGATTTGTTAGAAGGACATATACAAATGGTTTATCCTCTTCTTTTTAGCTGAATTAAAAATGATGGAGATTTTCAATTCCACTGTATTTTATATGATGATATCGCGTAACGATGTCTTCGCCAATTGTAAACCAATTTTAATGGTTCTACTCTTATTAAATAGGCTATTACTCAAGGGTAGTTCCTTTTAAATTTGAATAAATAAATTCCACTTCTAAGGATGGAAAAATAATATGGATTTTTAGTGTAACTATTTGGACGACATTCGAGATGTTACCTTAAGTCTGAGATATTTCTTAATCCACTCAAACAAGAACTGTGCCGGACGGGCGAAACTCTCCTGAGTAAATGTCAACAGAGATACTCCGAGTCGCTCACGTCCTACACCTATAGGTTCCGGAGGATACTTCTACTGCCGTCTTTGTGAGTGCAGCTGGGGTACTGTGGACTGAGGTTAAATCAAAATGCACGAAATAGAATACAAATGGCAAGGCAGTGGCCGGCGGTTCGACTGCTCAACTTTTCGGCGGAAATCTTCTGACTATTGGTTATTGACCACGGTTGTTGAATACGGTTGTTCAACTACGGTTGTTCACTATCAGTTGGTCACTGTATATTTCAAAAGATTTCTTCAAATTATTATGGTAGTATCAAATATTTATTAGTAGTAGCTGGTTTTATCAACACTGTCTGACTAGCTGCTATTATCAACTAAAATAGCACGTTATACAACTAGATACCACTATCACTTGTAACTGCGAATATCAGTTACCACGTTATGCGAATAGCAATCACTTCCAAATATGTAACTGCGAATATCAGTTACCACTTTATGCAACTAGCTATCACTTTCAAATATGTAACTGCGAATATCAGTTACTATGTTGCTAGCTACTATTCACTATTCACTATATTCTGCTACTAGTCACTTCAGCTACTACTGGTTACTACCGCTTATTACTGGTAACTCTTCACACTACAACGTTACTGGGTCCCGAGCCTCTAAGGTAGACTTGAGCGTTACTTTAAAGTGAGCCGCTTGCCATTGTCCGTTTTGCCTCTTTATTGCATAACATTTTCACTATACAATTGTCAAAATTATAATTTTATTCATACATGGTCAATCCCTACACTAATGTACTAAATATTATTATATATATTATTAAATTGGCAATTGAGTCCTTTATTAGTATACCATAAAGGTTTCTTAATATATTAGCAATATAAAAAGTTATTAAACAAAATGTCCCGAATTTTCATAATATTTGGATACATTAATTCTTTAATTTCACTATAAAAAGAAAATAAGTTTAATTACGCTAAAGTAGCTGAGGTTGAAGCAGGCATTGAAGATAGTAGCTAAAAGGGTTAACACCTGCTCAGGAAAATGTTTAAGGGCTTGGTTGGAGATGCCATCCGCGCCCGGAGCCTTTTTAGGCTTAAGTCCTTTGATGAGGGATGAGATCTCATCATTGGACACAGTGATAGGGTCGGAGGCTGTGGGGGGGGTGAGTTCCAGCGGCGGACCTCATCTTCCCCTTCCTGGATGTGGGAGGGGTCAGTGGGCTGTGAACTGGGTGAGCATCGAGCGGCGATGCTGTCTGCAAAGCTTTCAGCTTTTTCCTCGTCCTCGAAGGCAATAGTACCGTCGGGACGGGAGAGAGGGGGATTGTGAGTGATAGCGTCTATGCGGAGGGCCCTCGCCATCTGATAGTACGCTGTATGAGAGGGAGAGATGTTCTCCATGAGATTACTCTTTTCGCGGTCTCGAAGTTCGGAGAGGCGTGCACGGACTTCTCGTTGTAGACGATTGGCCGTACGCCTGTAGTCGGGGGTGGGATAGAGTGCTGCTCTCCGGAAAACAGCTATCTTGGCTTTCATTCGGTTGCTAATATGTAGGGGAAGACCATTATTATTAGCAACCGGGACGACCCTTTCATTCTCCTTAAGGGAGGATTTTATAAGGGTGGAGAGAGAATCAACCGCGGTGTCGATTTTTTCGGGACTGTCGAAGTCCGACGAGAGGGAGATGGGGGAGTCCTGTGAGTCCATAGCTTTCACTAGGGACTCCTTGAAGCCCTTCCAGTTGGTGAAGATTTCGTGGGGGGGGGGTTGAGGGAGGTGGCTGAGGGAGACAGGGTGGTGGTCGGATCCAAGATCGTCAAGGGTCTCGATTGACCTGAGGTTGAGAGAGACTTCTTTTGCTATTGCAAAGTCTAGTACGTCAGGAGCGTGGTCGGTGTTGTCGGGATAGTGAGTGACACCGAGGGGACTGAGAACGGTAAGGTCGAGAGACTGCGTGATATCAAGCAGTTTCTTGCCACTAAGAGTAGTAGTAAGACAAGTCCAATCAGTATGCTTGGAGTTAAAATCTCCAAACATAATGAACGAGTTGCCTAATGAGAGGATAGCCTCAAATCTTTTTTGAGTGGGAGGGTTCCACTAGGGATGTAGCAGGAGGCTATGACGATGGACTGATGACTGACGGACTGACTGATGTCCGCTCATGGCTAGCCTGCATACCGTGGCTTCCATGTTGGTAAGCTGCGGAGTAGGGATGTGGGAGCTATGCAGTGTCTTCTTGTAATAAATGGCAGTACCGCCGCCATTGCGGTCCGGTCTGTCGTTACGAAGGAAGAGAATACTTTTGGATGGAAAGGCCTTTGATGTCCTTAGTTTTGAGATTGGTTTCCTGTAGGTGGAAGAGGTCGGCTTCGCGATCTCGAAGAAAGAGCTTAAGCTCGGGGAGGTTATTTCGCAACCCGCGAATATTAAATGACACAAGCGATAAACCTTTGGGCTTGATACGACCGTGAGATTTTGGGAGAGCAGAGTGCTCTGTCATTTTTAAGTTAAGTTAAATTAATTCAACTTAACTTACAATGAGCACAAGAGGTTGTGGTGCTCCGCAAGAGCAAGGAGACGGTCCTGAGGGGACCGAGCAGTACGCAGTTTGCGCGCTAGTTTGGCGATCTCGCCAATGTCGATGCTCCGAATAGCGGCATAAGCCGTATTCCGGTAATTGGTGGCTGCGTGGGCTGATAGAAGCCCGTAGGGGGCCGGATGGGGCCCATAAGGGGCCTAGGGGGACCCTGAGGGGGCCAGTAGGGGCCCTGAGGGGGCTGGGAAGAGCCCTGACGGGGCATTCTTGATGGGAGCGCCGGGAATGTTTTTTCATTAACCGGTGGCGGAGCTAGTTTGTTGAGACGGGGATGAGGTGCGCGAGGGCATCCCCTGTAGTTGTCCGGGTGGCTAGGTTGCTTGCAAAGGACGCAAGCTCGTGGGGATTCAGCATTACTAGGCCGAGGGCACTCTTTTGAGTTGTGGGGGTCAAGGCACTCAACGCACCTGGGGGTCTGGCAGAGTAGTTGGCCTTGCCCGCTGGTGGCAGTGGCACTGCGCCTGGAAACCGTGCCTATGTGGGGGCTCGACCTTCAATCTCAACAGGCCGCACACTGTGCGTACCTGCCGGAAGATGGCTTTGGCCTCCGGCACGTTCGTGAGGATGACAAGAGCAAGCGGGAACCTCTTGCCCTTGTTACTGTGCATCTTGTGCACTGCCTCGACAGGGAATCCTTGGGACTTAAGGTCCTTAAGGATGTCCTCGATGGCGAACTCGAATGGGACATCGCGGATGCCTGAGGGGCAAGGGAGGCGAGGATTGCGGCGAGGGCCGTCTCATCCAGTTGGTTCAGGGCGGCGACGAATGACCTAATAAGGTCTGGTGTGGACATGTTGGGGGGGGGGGGCGACGTTCTATTTTAAGACGGTAAGGGGGGGATCCCTGTTCTCAAAAGAACAGGGGCTTGTTCTGAAAAGAACAAGAGACTTTCCAAGAAACAGTAATACACAGTAAATAACAAAACAAAACAGAAAAAATAACAGAAAGAATAACAAAAAACAAAAACAATAACAAAGCGGTCAAACCTCCTTGCCAGGCGGCAGGGGGGCAAGAACGGTAAGTGAAGGCAAAAGAACTCACCGAGGTGACTGCTCTACACTGCGTGAGCAGGAGAGCGGAGGCGCGAGAGCGAGAGGCACTCAACGTACGGGGACAAGAGCGCAGAAAACTTTACACGACCGCTCGAGAGCGGTGATGCAAGCGGAATGATTTTTATCAAACCTCAGCTACTTTCCCACCACGTGGAAACTGTCATTGGTATCCCCAAGCCAGGAAAGCCTCACAACCTCCCCTCCAGTCATCGTCCCATCAGCCTCCTCAAGGTCATGGGCAAACTCTTCGAACGAGTCATCCTTACTCGCATGAGGCTCCATCTGTTTCCCACAGACGGCGACCCTCTTGTCATCCCCACTAATTTGGTTTCCGAGCAAAACATTCTTGTCCCTAACAAGTTCACCGTATTGTAGAATATATCCTCAGCGGTTTCTATCCTCGTCGTCATAAGACCATCGCGGTCTTTTTCGACACAGCAAAGGCCTTCGATAGAGTCTGACACGAAGGCCTTATATACAAACTTTATAAAATAGGTCTCCCTGATCGTCTCGTTCGTCTCGTGGCCTCTTACCTGAAGGATTTGAACTACCTTTCGTTTTAGACGCAAAGGCACGCTCTCCTCTCAACGCCCTATCAAAGCAGGTGTCCTTCAGGGCTAAGTGCTTGTCCCTCTGCTATATATCCTGTTCACCAACGACATTCTCATGCCGTCGAATGGTGTACAGCTCTCTCTCTTCGCAGATGACACTGCCCTTTATTATAAAGGTATCTCGCTACCACATATTCGAAACAAGATCCAACAGTCAGTTAGTGACTTAGGAGCTTGGTTCCAAAAATGGCGTATCGATGTGAACCCGGAGAAGAGCTCCGCCGTTCACTTCGATCATCAAAACGACGCCGCCTCACCATTTCGCCAATCCGTATGCTGGGACCCTGTCCCTGGCATACGACCGCCAAATATTTAGGTGTCACCCTTGACACGAGGCTCACCTTCGGGCCTGTCAAAGATAACCCGCAACGCACGCTTCTATCTGAGTAGGCTCAACAGTATGCTGGGCCGACACATTAAGATGTCCTCCGCAACAAGCGACCCTTTATAAGGTCTGTATACGACCAGTCATGACATACGCGGGCCCCATATTTGCCCACGCTAATCCCAATTTCCTTAACGAACTTCAAATTGTTCAAAACAATTTATGTCGTCGAGCTACGAACGCACCCTGGTACTTCCGTAATGCCAACCTCCATCGAGACTTAGAGCTCCCCACAGTCTAGCAATTCCCAAAAACACTCTCTGAGAACTTCTTCAAAGCCTCAGAGTCTCAATCTAATCATTTCATTCGTGAGGCAGCTTCCTATGCAGCCCCACTTTCCTCTCGCTATCGAGTCCGCAGATCGAGAAACTCTCTCTCGGACCCCCCCAACAAGCTTTCGGCTGACCTGGACTGCCTTTTGGCGGCTCAGGCCAAGCCTTCTTCTAATGTTTAATATGCCTTAGTTAGGCGCGTCTTTCAGCGGCCACTCGCCGCCTGCGCCCCCCTTTTCCCTAAAGAGGGTCGCGTCCGATTCGGCAGAAAGGCTTCAAAAGCCAATGCCAGTCCCACAGGTGGTGTTTAGTGGGTAGGCACTTCTTCAAAGTGAGTCCCACATAACCACGCAGCCGGCTGCGTGGTATGCTAGGAACATTCACCACCTCCCTCCCCCGCTTCCGGAGGGTGCCTTTGCATTGGGCGCAAAAAAAATTACGCTAAATATTCTTTTACTTCCTTAGTTTATAAATTTTAATCTAATTCAATATTATATTTATAATTCTTCCAGAACATAAAAATTATTTCCATTATTTTGGGGATCAACTATTAGGCAGTTAATTAACAACTTCTAGAAAGTTCTACAATACGTCGCGCTCTGATTGGTCGACTTTTCTTTGTATATAATAAGAGATATTTTCTTAACTATTATCAAATTCGATATTCTATACTAACATATTAAGGTTATAAATATGTTGTAAAACTATATTAATACACTTTTCACTTAGTTTTGTCAGTAATTTCACTTTTAATATTGTCTTTAATCACTTCGTTTCTTAACACTATTTGGCCGTCGCGAACAAAATAGGTTGTTAACAATAATAATTATTTCATATATTGTTAAGGTCATAACTCAGGATCATAACTCAGTTAGAAAAATAACAAGCTTAAATTTAAATATGAAATGCTCATAACTAGGCATTCAATCAGGTGCTCACTAATAATCGCATTATTTGGAAACTTGACCCTCCAAGCGCTCCACATTTCGGGGTTTTATGGGACTCCAATATTAAGGTTGTAAAAAAACATTTGTTTCTCGTAATAAGCAAGCAAATACTCACGTATGAGAAAATGCTTACTACACTCTATCAAATCGAGTGTATCTTAAATTCTCGCCCGCTTTGTATGTTGAGTAGTGACCCTTCGGAATCTACAGCTCTCACGCCCGCACATTTCCTAAATTTACCGCTTGAATATTTACCAGCCACTGATTTAATTAAGAAACGTAATAATTTGTTATCACGCTTCTCTTTATTGTGTTCTTTAGTTCAGTCCTTTTGGAAACGCTTTAGATTTGAATACATACATACATTGCAAAGTAGGGCAAAGTGGAATAAGAATGCTACTGCCGTTTCTGTAGGAACAGTCGTTATAATACTCCACCGCTTCAGTGGCCTCTAGACGTTGTTACCGAACTGTATCCAGATAAATATGGTGCAGCATCCATTGCGCAAGTTAAACTTAAGAATTCTACTCTAAAACGCCCTCTTGTCAAACTGCAACACCAAACAACGAACAAACACAAATTAACATAACAAAATAAATGAATGGAATGGAAATAAAATAGTGGCTACTCAGCACAAATGTTATAGAAACCACATAGTGGTAACTATAACGCTGATTTTCATTAAACGCCAGAGACATAGGTGCAATAAAATAAACTTAACTAATCACAGGCTCCAACATAAAATAAAAATACACTTAATAAAATATAAAATTAAAAAAAAAAACTGTTAAAATGTAGGAAAAAAAGACACAACAAAAAACCAACGCAAGAAAAAGCGCACCAAAAGGCATGTGCAAGGCACAAGGCACACAATTAAATTATTTGATAAGATAAAAAAGCAATATAATCTTAGTTTTATAATATACAGACACAGTATACTTCATAAGAAAGGTGTGATACATTGAAACAGAACCCTACTAATTTTGCAAATTTAAAAGGTAATCTTTTAGTTTTATTTTTAAAGTGCGAACTGTTTTGCTGTTTTTGATCGGAGGTGGTATATTATTCCAACATTTTGTGGCAGCATACCGAAAGCTACCTCGAAACGCGGCCGTTCTGTGTCTTGGGTACAACAAACGAACAGTTTACCGTGAGAAACGTTGCGAGAATCTGAGCCTCTCATATAAGTATTTCGGTTGTTGATTTTGTAATATTTTATAAAGTAAACAACTGTAACGAACCGGTCTACGAGATTTCATATTAATAAGTTCGCCCTGATTTAAAAATGGTGTCACATGACCTCTAAGAGGGATTCGAAAACAGAGCAAGAGCAAGCATTTTGTACTCGTTGTATAACAAGTTTGTTTGCGCAAGCAAACACTCTCCCATGACAATATCAGCACAATTTAGCTTCGAGAGTATTAACGACTCACAAAGTTGAACCCTCAATTCTTCACATAAGTATTGCCGAAATATTTTTCACTGTAAACGTAACATGATTTTCAAACCTTTGTCTACTGTCCATAATTATACCCAAGTTACGAACTTCAGATACCTGTTTAATATGGTCGCCACCAACAACAATTTTAGGCTTATGAGCATTCGTTCGTTCTATTAACTTCTTTGACCCCAAATTCATGAACTTGGTTTTATTTGTATTTAAGATGAGTTCATTATTATTCGCCCATTCAGCGATCAGGCTTAAATCCCGATTTAGTTTGTTAACTGCCTCATTTCTATCACCCGGCCTAAATAATATGTAGACTTGAAGGTCGTCGGAATATAAATGATACTGGCAATATTTAAAACAGCCTGTAATACCGGCACTTTAGGGGATAAACAGTAAAGGACCTAAAATTTACCATTGTGGAACGCCACGAGCAACAGGAGACGCAGCAGAAAAAATTTTGATACCAGTTTCATACTTCTGCTTAAAATTTACTTTGAATTAATTATTATAACTATAAGATGTATAATAATATAATAAGTATAATATATTATCTAATATCTAAAAACTTACACATTTTTAACTTAATATACTTAATTATTATTCTACTTGAAATCCACTTTCAATAAATTAAGATATACAATACGAAATTCATTTAATGAGTTTTTAATTACACAAAGTAGGTAAGTATTATTAAATGAATATATTAAAAAAAATGTAAAATGTTATGAAATATTAAAAACTGATAAATAATACAAATTATCCAAATTCAAGGTAGTATTCACAGATATTCACGGTTGATCTTGCATTACAGTACGTCTGGCTGAGCGCTGCGCGCTCATCGCAAAAACGGTTGAGCGCATGAAAAATGTTTAAAATAAAATTTGTCGCAAATTGTATACTCTATTATTTTTATTATATATGTTAACATATAGATATAAAAGAAAATAACACATATAACATTGGAGCAATAGAAACTGAGAAAATCGCGAAAAACTGTTTTTTTTTACCTTTGCCCTTAAATAACTTACGACGCAGACACGAAATTTTATGAGACTTTTGAGACTACTTTTAGAACGATTTCTTATATTTACGCGAATATTACACATTTTAATAAAACTAGTTTTACGTATTTTATAGCGTATATTAACTTATTTTATATTCCCGACGTTTCGAGTACTTTACAGCACCCATGGTCACGGGAGGGACTGAGGTGTATGACGTACCAATGTCATAGTTAACCACGGCTACCTCCAGATTAAAAATTATTGATTTTTGTTCCGATCTACGCAGTATGAACTTACAGTATCTTGAAGTCTTGCAGTTGTATGCTTGGGTTGGGATTTAATTTTATTAATTATGGGATCCCAAGCAGATGATAGCACCCAGACATCTTCTCTATTGAAATTAGGATGTTTTTTATTTCAATAGCCTCGCGAAACATCCTTGGAAGGAATCGGTGTTCTTTAGCGAGGATTTGTACTCAAAACGTCGGGAATATGAAATAAGTTAATATACGCGATAAAATCCGTAAAACTAGTTTTATTTAAATACTTTTAGTACGTTAAAATTAAGGTACATAAGAAAATTCAGCTTATTATCTCTCATTCCGAGGTCGACCCATTTATTATGCTAAAGTGACTGGACTAAATGTTCAGCAGTGGTCTTTTATAGGCTTTAATGGATGGATGGATCAGAATAAGTCTTAGGAAGTTTGTAAAAAATCATGTTTCAATGTACGAATCAAAACATGGAGAGGTTAAAATGGCAGTTAAAAATTTTGACATCATATCACATTAAAATATTAGACAGATGGGTTAGTATCTTTATTATCTCTTGATCAAAACCACGAAGATGATTTAAAAAAAATCTTTTATTTTATACACAAAAACCGACAAATCTTTCAGGTTGTCCCAATTAAAAAAAAACAAAATATACCCTTTTATTATATATTTTTGGCAATCTTATATGCATTAATATTTTAGCTATTGAAATAAATAAGCTATTTTCTAGTTTAAAATTTTATATCTGCGTCTAAACTTATCATTAGTAAATTAGTATTGTGTATAAAATACTCGTACATGAACGCCAAAATTATTTACTTGACGTAATAGCCAGGTTACTCTGACCAGTAGGCCATACGGTAATATAATACTTTTATGTTTACTCAGTTTTGTACAAACAAAATATACTATGAGAAAACTGAATACTTTTAATTTCTCCTTTTTTATCTTTTTTACCCAACTGCCAAGGAAGGGTTATGTTTTTCGCGCGTATCTTGTATGTTTGTAAATTTCTTTATTACCTCGCATCTTCCAAACGGCTGGATGGATTTCGAAAATTAATGTACCGTTTTATTCGTCTTAGAAACCCAAGTGTTCTTAGGTGGGTGTTTGAAAAATATAAACAAAATGGCGGATTATTGACGCATAATACTAATACGTTAATTAAAAAAAATTAACCAAACCTATCGAGTAGGGTATAAGAAAATAAGTGGATTCCGCTTGCTATATATATATATATATATAGCAAGCGGAATCCACTTATTTTCTTTCGGTTTATAATTTGCAATTGGATCCCGCCTGCTACTAAGCAATTTGGTTATTTAACTTAGGCTTTCAGCTCATAGTAATAGTCTGTTAAACCGAATTAGAGTTTACTTTGTTAATACTTTATTTTAATTTTGTTTTCTATTCTCAATCTTGTTTCGGTCGTTTTAGTACATTACTTTTAAACCGTCTTTTTGCAGTCGGGTTTTTGATTTTTTAATTATTTATTTTATTTAAGAAAACGTTACCCTCACTCTAGGATTTTCTCTTATATCGTGGAGGCAGGTTACAAACATAAATTACACAAGGATATACATACAGACCCGGAACAATTATTTGTAAGCCATATATATATACTTGTTTCGTGTGTAACCTACTTAATAAATTGATAAAACGGAATGGCATTTTATAAAAAAATCTTAGCATACAGTTTGCAATCATTCAAGAGGTACTTTTATTGGCTGGCGTATCTTCAGTGAAAAAGAACCCTTTCTATTTCATGTATAATACATTCTACTTTTCATACTAAAAACACACAGAAAAGCATTAAGATATTATCAAGCATATATTATCAAGATGACGCACATACGTGATTGAACTTCACACTAAAAATATATTTCGACTACTTTATTTTAAGCCTGGCAAATTTAGCTATAACTTTCATAATTTGTAAAATATATAATATAACGGTGCATTTTTACATTTTATTCTTCATAATCAGCCTGTAGAATGTATAAGTCTACTGTTGAACTTTTTTATAAAATTGAAGTAACAAGGGTACTTACAATCCACCTGATGGCAAGTGGCTGCTGTAGCCCTTAGACATCTGCAACCAACTTCAAACAAAAAAGACTACAGATGCGTTGTTACCTCTGAAGACAAAGTAGAAATGCCTCACAGCCTGTTATTATTCTGGTTCTCGTTATCCTTTAGACCGGAACATATTATCAATGCACGCACTGCTATTTAGCGGTAAAAACAGGTAGGAGCGTGGTACATGCGTACAAGACATACTCTTTGGCAAAAAAAGTATTACCACCTAGTATACAACGTGTTACAAAATACCCCGTAAAAATATAATTAATTATCAAAGCCAAAAATTTTGTCAACCCTAGTAAGCTGTCATGTCAGGGAACCAGATTATTTAACAGAAAGGCCTACGTACCTATTTTACGTAATAATTGTCTACTTTAATAGTTTTTCTATTTTTCATTCATAAATGTTTGCTACCTCAATACAAGGATGTCATTATACTCAAGTAAAGGCTTCAAAAAATGTCAAGTTGGAAAAAAAAAATGTTGTCAATTTCAAATCTTCTAATCGATATCCTACAACTGTTTCGAGTTTTTTCCCAACATTTTTTGCAAAATTACGATGCTTTCTAACTCGGAATATTACGATATGATGTTATGCGTAGGCCATGAAGATAGCAATTTAAATCGTGCTCGCGAATTGTATCGGCAACGATTTATCGATGGTAGACCCCCCACTGAACAGCGACGGCTGTCTTCGTACCAGTGTTTTCTGAACATGTCAAGACGACTACATTCCATCGGCTCTTTTCATCGGTCTACTGGAAGTGGACGTCCAAGCACAGTCGACGCCAGGTAGGCTGAATTAATGTTAGAGCATTTTGAAGAAGAGCCGACCACAAGTACGAGGCGAGCCGGAACAAGATTTGGTATAAACCATGATGCAGTTTGGCGACTTCTTCGTGACGACAATCGTCACCCTTATCACTATTGCCGTACACAGGAGCTGATACTCTCCGATTTTGCACCCAGGAGGAACTTCTTCGAGTGGTACCTCAGGCGAGGAAAGAGGAAAACCCTAATTACGTAAACTATGTTCTTTGGACGGACGAGGCAACATTCACGAGGTCAGGACTTTCAAATATGCATAACGATCACGTTTGGGCTCGCGTGAATCCACATGCTTCACGGCAGGGCAGATTCCAACACCAGTGGTAACTGAATGTGTGGGCTGGCCTTTATATCGGGCATGTCATCGGTCCCGTCATTATGCCATCACGTCTGAACGGTAGCAACTATCTAACGTTTTTACAAATGGAATTCGAAGAGGCAATTGACGACTTTCCTGTGGCTGACTGGGATTACTTTGAGAATCAAAGAAACATGGTGTTTCAGCATGATGGAGCTCCGGCACATTTAGCTCGCAACGTACGAGAACATCTTAACGTTCGCTTTCCGCGAGGATGGATCTTCCACGGGGGACCGGTGCTATGGCCTGTTCGTTCTCCCGACCTCACACCCTTGGACTTCTTTTTGTGGGGTTATGTGAAGGACAGAGTGTATTTCTCAGAATGCCCAACGGTTGCCGAGATGGAACAGCGTGTTAGATCGGTTTTCGCATCAATAACACCGACGATGGTGCGAAATGCCACACAAGCCATATCCCGACGAGCGAGGTTGTGTATTGAGCAAGGCGGAGCACACTTTGAATCGTTTCTGTAAATTTGACGTTTATTATGAAAAAGTAAGTGTTCGTTTAGGTTTTTTCGTTAGGTTAGGTCTTTTAAAATTTTTGTCGTTCCGCGAATTAGGTAGAAATGTAGGTACATTCTGCGTGGTTTACTCTTTAATTTTACTGCCATAGGGTTTGCACACCAGTGTAAATAATATTATATTTTTTTATTTTTTTGAGGTATGTTAGACAGCGTTTATGTGGTTCTTAAATATTGTCAATGGACTCGTTATAAGGCCCCATTTACCTAACCTCCTTTCGGCTTTACGGGTAGTTTTGTAACACCCAGTATACTACTGTCGTAGGGAAGATATGCCTTTGACGCTGTTGCCCGTTGCTGGTCTTGGTATTTTACTTCTGGTGTAAACGAGATGGTATACTGCCATCTATCGGAGGTTATAAGACTTTCGGGCATTTTCCATAGTTGCCTCTTACGACACCTAGTTATTGACAAAGACTGAATGACAAATCATGCCGCTGCCACCATAAGGTTTTTTAAACAATTCAAACATCAAGCGAGAACAGAACTCTAGCTTAAAATAGCAGCATAAAGCTAGTGTTTTGTAAGGTTAGTGAAGAGAATCAACGCTCCTTTTTATTGGTAATGAAGCATTTAATCTTAGGCTTAAAGGAAACAACGCAACAGCATTTAAAATCAAAATCAAGGCCACCCACTAACTAATCAGGTCGACTGTGTGCATGTTTGTACCCCTAACTACTATAAAAAGTAGTATAAATGTAGTACAAAAAGTTCTTAACAAACTTTAGTCAAGTACTTGACTTATATTACATCTATAATTTAATAACATAAAAGTTACAAACTAAATAATTATATATCACAGCTGGGAACAGATCTCATTCTACTCATACTATACACATTTCTAATAGGGTTATGGAGTAACGAACGAACCATCCCCTGCGCTGCGCTAGTGTATGTTCGCGAACTTCTTTATAATATGTCTAGAAATATCGATATGTTCCTCACAATATTTTCCTACTAAATCGTAAAACTGCAAACAGCCTCCACGCTAATACAGTTAATATTCCTTAAGACCTTACTTCATAGTTTATATTTCTTTATATGCTGTACATTAAAATTATCGCATAAAAAGTAGTAGGATTAAAATAACAAGGGCTTCTTTTGCCTTTTAAGCGCTTAAACAGACGGTCGTAAAATTTTATATTTTCAGTAAATCGCGCGATCACGGAAGCAGAAAATTCAACTAAAGACATAACAGCGCAAAGACATAACATGAGAGCGCAGGTTTTTTTAAGTGTTCAAAAATGTTTTTGTCATTATTAGTATCCTCTTCTTTTTAGCTGAATTAAAAATGAAGGAGATTTTCAATTCCACTGTATTTTATTAGATGATATCGCGTAACGATATCTTCGCCAATTGTAAACCAATTTTAATGGTTCTATTCTTATTAAATAGGCTATAACTCAAGGGTAGTCCCTTTCAAATTTGCATAAATAAATTCCACTTCTAGGGGTGGAAAAACAATATGGAGTTTTTAATATAACTATTTGGACGACATTCGAGATGTTACCTTAAGTCTGAGATATTGCTTAATCCACTCAAACAAGAACAATAATAAAATAATTTCCACATAATTTAATAGCTTCTGAAGTTATTAATTACAAATCCTATTAAATTATATGGTAATTATTTTATTCTTCTAAGTTTAATTTTGTAGTTGGGTTTTACTTGTAATTACTTTGATAATAATAGCCTTTCCCACTGTAGGAATACAATCCTTTATATTTTAAATAAGCCATGTTGCTATGATCGTCACACTTGCAGGCAAATTGACGATCACAGCACCATAGTTCTAGCAGTTTTGATGCTGCTTTCCATCGATTGTCAGGATTTTTCGTCTAAGATTTTTTCCAGATAATATCCATCTAGCAGAGCTATGTCACCCACGCGATTAAACGGGGTGATGGTTTTTCTCACGTCACCGTTGTGTGGTGATCTAGCACACAAACCATTTAGTGAACTCCTACCTATATTTTACTAAATTGCCTTTAATGTTTGTGTAACACCCTTAATTTTCTGTTTGACATTGTAATTGGTTCAAAGCATCTGCCGCTACTCACTGGAACGTCCCAAGCATAGGAACTAAGGAAAAGTTTACTACGTCTATCCCAAATGAATTATTAATAAGACCGGAAATCGACAGCAATTAACGCTGATAAATGTTTTAAAAGTTTATTAGCTATTATTGTTTGTTACCCATTAGATATTATAATCAGTTACCTTGTTGAAAGAGCACCTCCCGCCCTCCCTCAATTAGTGCCCGCAATTGAAAGAGGGCGGGTGTAGTCCCCGTCACCAGTAATCCCAACACCACTACACTAGGAAAGACACGCCACCGTCGATAATACAACACGTGTTTTGCCTAAAAACGAGGCATCATCAGGTGAAATAGCCTCTGCGGTGACTAAAGTGACAAATAATGAGAGTTAAAAATGAACCTATGCCATTATTTATTAACAGAAACATTGCGTGATAATGGACTTTTCTTAGGATGTCACTCACCGTTAAACACGTGGTAAATCTGCACTATTGACATAAATAATTCACACAAATTGCAATTAACAACTTCATAGGGCTATGCTCGAAATTCAAAGAACCAAATACCAACGGAGTAGAAAAGTTTCCAAATCGCAGACAGTAAGCGGAGTGTAACGTGGCCCCACGAAACCCACCGACTCCGTGGCCACTTGAGTGGCGGTCTATACATGTACGGACTCGTTCCGGAACCTGATTTTTATCAACACGTGGAGGAGGGCTATATTCTATAAAACTTGTGTAGGACTACAATGATGAATGATGACATTATATTCAAATTATTCTGTCAATTGTTAGTTGGGCGGTTCTTTGAGTCCATGGCCAAAGAAGCCGCAAGGATATATAGGTGTCCCTGCAAAGGTACAGCGGTACTTCACGTCGGGACAGTTTCTGAACCTATATAAAGCGCAAGTCCGGTCGTGCATGGAGTACTGCTGTCACATATGGGGTTATTTTTCATGATGCGTTACATAGGAATATGTAATTATAATGTAATATAACATAGGATTAAGGTTCACCTCGGAAGTAAGGACCACGTACCTCATGAGACTATTAATTTTTTCTTGCAGTATTTCTGAAATTCTTTACGGGCGGGAGTTTTTTTTTATCTCCGTTAAATGATTACACAGCGATCAGCATATTTTTTGACTTCAAATCGGTACAATTAAATAAATTAATTTATTTGCGAGAGAGGCATGCCAACTGCGTCGTGGGCCTTTACACTTTTTTGAATGCTTGACGTTCGTTAGAATCAACACTGCATTACTTCCCTTTTTTAAAGATAGGTATAGGGAATTATTAATATATAAGAATAATTTATATGGGTTAGGATATAGAAATTAAGGGATTGCACAGCATTTAAAAGAAAGGTTTATAATATAGCGTTTTTGCGTCCACAGGGCTGGTGCTCAAAATGCCTCTTAACAGAGTTGGACTCAGTATTGGTAACCCTGATTTGGTGAAAACCAATCTTGCCTCGAGCACAGGCGCACAGTAGCCAGCCTCTCAATATTCTATAGGATTCATTTCGGAGTGTGCACAGCAATCACATAACTTGTTACGCTAAGGCAGTGCGATTAACCATCTAGGGCTTCATCAACACTTACCAATAGCCAAACACTGGCTTATAATAGGTAAAAAAGAAATCAATTTGAAACGCATTTGGTATTTTAAATACAAACTAAACGGTACATTGGAAAAATATTGCACTAGCTCGTGAGCGAAGAATTTTATATAAGAGCTTGTAACGTGAACAGGAAAGTTTAAGTAAACGCGACAAAGATTTACCTTGACTTTATTTTTCAATTCGGGGTATTCCATCTCTACGAAAGATGGATTTTCCTTTAAAATTAACTACAGAATATTGTCATTCAATAAAAGTAATTTTACACAATTTGTCGCGTTTTATATTAACTTTTTTAAATTCCCGATGTTTCGGGCACTTAACAGCACACATGGTCACGGCGGGACTGACCCCCGTGACCATGAACTTATACGACTCATCTTTTTTTCATCTTTTTCATCGTTGTAGGAAGGTTTTGCCTTAACTCTTAAATACCTTGGTGTTTTTTTTTTGAAAAATAATTCACTGTGACCGCGTATTTTAATGTCATTAATTTTAAAATGAGAAAAAGCATATTTTCCTATTTTAACAAATCTTTGAATTAGTTGACATATTAAAACACGGAACACTATTCCAATTATTTTTCTCTAACAATATTTTGAAATGCATATTTTGATAAAACTAATTTAACAACTAATTACGGTAGCCCTTGCAAACAAACAAAGGTAATGTTAAATTTAATAAATATGAACTATTTTCTGTAATTTTACTGGCTCTCTGTATACTTCAGACCGGAACAAAGAAGCGCAAGTACTGCTATTTGGCAGCAAATACAGGTCGTACCTACTTAGACAAACTCCTAGGTAAAAAAGCTACCTAATAAGCAAAACGTCTAAGACTTACAGAAGCAGAGAGAAACAAAGACACTTAAGTTTCACATATAAGTGTTCTTTTTTGCTTATTTTGGCAATTTCTGGTATTTCCATAGATGGCTTTTGCGACACTCACGGGATATAAGGTAAGATTTTTTAAGCCGCTTTCATGCGGCAAAAATCGCTTCTCGGTTTCTTGGATTGTTCAACGTGAACCAAAATTATAAGGAGTCAAAAATGGCAGTAATGAGAGAGAAATAATAATTTAAATGTGTTACATAAAGCACTAAGCAATCTGTCACTAAACGCTACTTGACCGCTTTTTCATTTATGAATATGCACTATTGCTCTATCATAGTCCTTACACATTACTTTCAGTATTTTAGTAATAGCTGGTTTCAAGGTTCCATTGTATAACGATAAATCAGAACAAAGCATTGAGCAAACAAGCCTTTCTAAATAAACCAATCCTTCATTCTGGGTCACGTCACTTTATACAGTACATTAGATCGATAAATAATGGAGGCGAATAGGAGCCTTTAAACTGATTAATATATTGCGTCCGATGAAATCAAACATACTCTTGTAAATCTTCAAATTCAATAAATGATAAAACGAATGCCCCCATTACTGTTCCTGTTCTCATTACTTTAACATGTTGTAAAACTTTGTATTGTGTTTTACACCTTTAAAACAAACTTTTTTTTCCTTTTAGTCAAATTAAATACTATTACACCTCAACCATCTCAATTTCGTTTGATATCATTTTAGTTGACAAATGAAGATGAAGTTAATTAATTAATACCTAGTCAAATTAGAACCAGTGAGATCTAAAGGAAAGAATGGAATACTTAAAAGAAACTTTCTCCAGGTTTAGACCACATTAGACTTAATAAAAAAATAAAATAAAAGTAATATATTAGGTCCTTACATATGAAATTAGCGTTTGGTCGTACTGACCTTTGATCTGAAATATCTCCTCTTTGGTTAAGAATACAAAATTCAAATTTTATTCATTTAGCTGGTAAATTTGAATTTTGACTTCATTTGTTGTTTTCCTCATTATTTTATTCTTTGGCGTTGCTTATTACCGCAATGGAAAACATGAAATATCGGTATATTTACGAGTACGAGTTCTACCGTGGCACCAGTGCTGCAAAAACAGCTCGAAGTATTAATGATGTGTACGGCGCTGGTGTCGCAAAATAAAGCACGGTACGAATGAAAAATTAAAGGCTATTGTGGAAGCGGATCCATCACAAAGCACTTCAGAGATAGCTGCAGGCTTTGGGGTAAGTAATAAAACTGTATTAATCCACTTGAAGCAAATCGGGAAAGTAAAAAAACTTGAACGATGGGTACCTCATGAATTGAGTGAATCGAACTTGCAAACACGCGTCGACTGCTGTGTTACTTTGCTCAACCGACACAATAATGAAGGATTTTAAATCGAATCATTACTTGTGATGAAAAGTGGATACTGTACGATAATCAGAAGCGCTCGTCGCAATGGCTGAACCCTGGAAACCCAGCCAAATCCTGCCCTAAACGAAAATTGACTCAGAAAAAGTTACTTGTAAGTGTTTGATGGACTAGCACCGGTGTCGTTCACTACAGCTTTCTAAAATCTGGCTAAACGATTACGGCAGATATCTATTGTCAGCAACTGCAAACCATGAAGGAAGAACTAGCTGCTAAACAACCGAGATTGGTCAATCGCTCTAGGCCACTGCTGTTTCACGATAACGCAAGACCACACACTGCACAACAAACAACCACTAAGTTAGATGAGCTACAATTGGAATGCCTGCGACATCCACCATACTCCCCGGACCTTGCTCCAACAGATTACCATTTTTTCCGGAATTCGGACAACTTCTTACAAGGAAAAAAATATTCAACTCCGATGCGGCAGTCCAAACCACCTTCAAAGAGTTTATTGATTCTCCCCACATGGTTTTTTTAGTAAAGGGATCAATAAAGTACCTATGAGATGGCAAAAGTGCATATATAACAACGGTGCATACTTTGATTAATTAAATATATTTTACAAAAAAAAATTGACTGTATATTCCTCTCGTACAAAACGCCAATTTCATATGTAAAGACCTAATATTAGGTAAATATACATTTTAATATTTTATTATATACAATATTAAAAAACTATAATAAATAAAAACTAATTACTTAATTTTCATACAGTTTTACTCCCCGTGGTATCGTGCCGAGAACGCTGGCTGCGTTTCCTCGCTGAATGGCTATACCTAGCCTTTGAGCGAGAAAAGAACCAGCCCTCTTATCAACAGCAGCAACGACCAGTCGCGGGTACAGTTCCTTTAGGAACATCACCACACGTGGACCCCACGTGTGGTGATGTTCCACGGACGATAGTCTCTACAGCAAATGGCACAAATATGTAGCCATCTCTCAGAGACTCATATTTGCGCCACTTACTCATTTCAGCTGCCTCTGATGCCGACTCGGCTCTAAATGAGGTACCCCTGAAATGAGAGGCCGCCAAAGTGTCTACGCAAGTAGCATCCCACACTAGGGCTTTACCTCTCTCCCAAGGGACCAATGTCATACCATCAGGTCTCCTGTCATCGTCTTTAAATATTCCACAAGGCTCAATAACCGAGGGAACATTAATAGTGACAAGAGCCCTTCGGATTACAGCGTTCAAAGAGCCGTGCCGTGAAAACCTACCAGCCAAGTACATTAAAGGTCCTGGAGCCCAAACTCGTTGACGCTGCTACCACAGGGGCACTGATAGGGTTGACAAATAGCCGCGCCTAGTCGGATTCCTTCGGCGATGCGCAAGCTTTCCCCATCAAGTAATGTGCCGAGATTATTTGATGGTAAAGCGTGTAACCAGTGACTAGATTCCTTAGTCAAAACGGCTAAAAGGCGTGTCCAATCTTGGTCACTATGGAAATTATGAAACAAATCTTTCTGTACACTCTGTACCAACGCAACATCCCACTGTTTTTGTTGGATAACTTCCAGTGGAACATTCTCGCCGGGATAGAGCGTTCACCATGTAGCAAAGCACTGGTCTACTTTATTATTTAAAATTATGTTACATAAGTCACTATGCACGGAAGCAAGGAAAGCAGACAATGCAACGCTATAAATATTTCTCACACCAATACCACCTAATTTTATAGGTAAAGTAGCTTGAGTCCAGGCCGTTGCAATTAAAGTTAAATTTAGAATTTTTTCTATAGCTATTTTAAGATTGTTATCAATATCTTTTAAAATATCCGAACATTTTCAGACTGGACTCGAGCGGATTAGGTATGTAAATCTAGGTACAAGGAGACAATATTTTAAAATAGTAAGAGCAATTTGCGAGTTTAAGTTATACAATTTATCAACGTGTTTTTTTTAAATTGATCAAATTTTGTTTTTAAAACACGTTTAATACTATCAAAAAACAACAGGGCATCTAGCAGGTATAGCGATTACGTATTGACAGTTTTTATTCCTGGAGGAATATGATTGAAATTTTGAATTAAAGTGTCACTGTTAGAACTAGATAAATTATTGGAAAAAAATATTTCACATTTATTGCTATTTGGTTCAAGACCAATATTATTAAAATTTAGAAAAATATGCTTTACCTCCCAGTGTACCGTTCTCCAGGTACCAGACATTTAGCTTGGATTTCAAATTTGAAATAATGGGTTGAATTCCCAAACAGAAAAGTGCTGGACTTAATGAACCCTTGCTGAACACCGACAGCAGAATCGATAATATACGAGTAGTTTTCGTAAAACAAGTTAGTATTTTGACTGTAACATTGCCAAGCGTAATGATAAATTTCGGGGGTATTGTTAGCCGCTTCTTTCAGCAGGGTTACCCTATCGATAGAGTTAAAAGCATTCTTTAGGTCAACCTTCACAAGAACATCTGCTTCAGACTTTGTTAATAATGTACGCACTGAATGTACCACCGCCTCACAGACACCTCTAGTGAAAAAGCCTAGTTGAGTAGGCTGAAATTTTGTCTTAAGGTTAGAGATAAGTATATGTGCCTGCAAGCTAATTTTGAAGTTAAGCGTCACATAATCTTGCCCCTTATAAGAATGTGATGAAATTTGGATAAACATTTACATTTACCAGAAAGCATAAAATTACATAATTTTGTAATGTCATTAAGAAGTACTCCGCCGGCGTCACCGGCAGAAGCGCTTACAATATATTTAAGATGTTGAGGCGTAATTCGAAAATGACATAATTGCTTCTTAAGTGCTTTTTTCAGAAATATTTAATAAATTAAAATAAAACTAAGTTTAACGCCATACCACAATTACAATAATAGTTATAAAGTTCAAATACTTAATGTTATCGTGGCAATAGATAGCCAATGTAATGACGGCTCAGAAGCGAGTCCGATTTCCGTACTGATTTTTTATATAGCCTATACAAATAATTGTTTCACGTCTTGTTAGTTGCTTGTTTCTCGTTGTTGTAATTTATTTAATACAAGCTGTGCCTCCAACGTCTTTTGCATATAATCTTTGTTAGTAGTTTATTTACGAGACGTCTTGTATTGCGATTGTCAATCTGCCTGCCAATAGTGACATCTATGGCAAATCACCCCCACATAGATAATTATTTTGACAATTTGGGGTAAAGTAATATGACAAAAGGCTACAGTCTCTGACCACCTCCAAACTTTAGAGCCGTTCCTGCTAGTTACCTCATAAATTGTCATTACAAAGCAAATTCTTAGAATAAAACCCTATCATGAACATCATTCGTTGTAGCTAAGTGGCTAAGCGCTTGCTGTAAATTTCACAGTACACGGGAAACTCGAGTTCGATGCCCACCGGCATCAAAGATATTGATAATTTTATAAAATAAAACACTCTCGATTGTTCCACGTCTATTCACAAGGCTTGGCTAACCATCTACACACTTTTGAAATATCTCTCTTATAAGTAAATGGCACCTACCCTACAAACTATATAATATATTATACCTTCCCTCTTAGTTTAACAAAATGACAAGTTTCTCTTAATTCCTATTTTATTAAAATATAAGACTACAATATACAATAAGTAACAATGAAGTACAATGTTTTAAGTTTTAAAAATAAACAAATTATATTCATATTTTTTGCCACCCCACGTTCGTTCTGTCGGGCTGAAAAGTGGATTGCGGAAGCCCGTCTGGCTACACTGAATGTATGTGGAGCAATGAATGATAAGATGGATGAAGTATGCGATATGATGTATTATAGAGGAATAGATGTGTGTGTGTAAATGAGACGAAACTGAAGGAAAGTATGCCTACACATGGCATGTATACGCGTACTGGTCTGGTGTAGACGAGACAGAGCAGGCATGCCAGGGAGTCGGTATCATCCTTTCAGAAAGAATGAGTCATTGTGTGAAAGAATATGAATGTGTAAGCCCGAGACTACTAGTTTGAAAGTAAGTTGTTTGTTCTAGGGGTCTACGCCCCAGACATGTCAAAGCCCATTTATATCTCAGAGCATTTTTGGAAGATGGTAAGGATGGTGCTAATGAAATGCAAGGATAATGAAAATATTGTTATATTAGGAGATTTTAATGGAAGGGTTGGTGTGAAGAGGCTTGGTTATGAAAGGATATTGGGAGCGTTGGGTGATGAAAGCATAAATGAGAATGGTGAAAGCCTCCTCACCGTATGTGTGGAAAAGAGTCTTTTTGTGACGAACACTTTCTTTCGTCATAAGAAGATTCTTGTGCATGAAAGAATGAAAAGCGCAGTGGTAGATACAAGGGTTTACCGGGGGTCCAACGTAGGGACGGATCATTACTTGGTCTTATGCCGAATTAATGGTCTATTCAGACGTTGGCGGCATCGGACATCTGTGCCTACCTGTAACGCAGTGTTACAGCGTATAAGAATAGAGAGGTTACAAGATGAAGGTGTGAAAGAGAAGTTCAAATGTAGACTGAGGAAAATAAAAGTGGTATGGATGAATTGTGTATGAATGATTTAGATTTAGAAACTGTGTGGTATAATATCAAGAAAGGTTTGGTGGATGCAGCTACCGAAGTATGTGGTGTAACTAAGAGAACAAATGAAAGGAAAAATAACACTTTATGGAGGGATGATGAAGGACGGATGGAAGTTGAAGCAAAGAAGAGAGCATAGCTAGATTTACTAGCAACCAAGGCTAGTCATTCTAGCGGTATGAAAGATGATATTGAAAGAAAAAAGGCAGTCTTTGGACATCTAAATAAGAGAGTAAAAGAAGTAGTTGAAAGAAAGAACGGATAAGAATGATAGAAGAATATCGGGTAACTTCCAGGCAAATATTAAAATGTTCTGGAAACTCGTAAGAACTGCCAGGGGACATTCAAAACAGCCTAGAATAAATGCTATACGAGACCAGAATGGCTGTATTCTGAATGACGAAGTTTCGAGTTTAAGGAGATGGAAGCAATACTTTGAAAGCGTGTTTATGAGTGATGAGACGTTTGAATTAAATGAAATAGAAATTCCGAAAGAAGAAAAAAGAAATAGAGAGATAGGTATAGATGAAATATTGAAAGCAATGAAAAGTATGAAAGCAGGTAAGGCAGCCGGATATGATAGAGTATCACTCGAAATTCTAAGGGTTGGAGAGGGAGTGGTGGCAGACCTGCTGTAGACCTTGTTTAATTTGTGTTGGGAACTTAAGCGGGTACCGGGAGACTGGTGCAAAGCCGTGATAGTCCCATTATATAAAGGAAAATGATCGCTGCAGGACTGTAAAAACTACCGTGGTATCAGCCTTCTTAGCATTGTGGGGAAACTGTATGCTAAGGTGCTAATTGAAAGAGTTATGAAAGACACTGATGAAAAAATTTGAGATGTGCAAGCAGGATTTAGAAAGGAAATGAGATGTACGGATCAGATCTTTTCCATGCGCATGATCGCGGAGAAGTTTTTGGCCAAAAACCAAAAGGTTTTTTGTGCGTTCGTGGACTTGGAAAAGGCTTATGACAGAGTGGACAGGAATGTGTTATGGCAAACACTGAACTCATATTGGTTTAGCGCTGGGTTGATACAGGCATTGAAGTCTCTGTATAGGGACTCCAATGCTTGTGTCAGGATCAACTGGGCCTACTCGGACTGGTTTGGCATCCATAAAGGTGTCAGACATGGTTGTGTGGCTTCCCCGTGGCTGTTCAACCTATTTATGGACAGTTGTTTGGAAAATTTTAAAGTTGAAGAATGCGGGTTAAGAATGGGTGAGTTAACCGTCAAATGCCTTTTGTACGCCAATGATCAAGTCATACATGCGTCGTCTGCGGCCAAGTTGCAAATGATGGTTACATTAATGAACTGGTAATTAAAAGAAATGGGAATGAATGTGAACGCAAGTAAGACGAAAGTTATGGCTTTTGAAAGAGAAGAAAATAAAACGATATGTGAAATAAGAATAGAAGGGGAATTGGTCGAGCAACTAGATGAGTTTGCGTATTGGGGACGTGTATTTTAGCAGAGATGGTAGATATGATAAGGATATAGAACGACGAGTGACCGCAGGAAGTAGAGTAAATGGGGCTCTAGAAAATAAAAACATTTCCCCCTCTTTAATAAATAATATATATATATATATATATATATATATATATATATATATATATATATATATATATATATATATATATATATATATATATATATATATATACTACTACTACTATTACTTTCGCATATATAGGTACCTCTGCTGGGTACAGGCCTCCTCTCATTTCCGAGAGTATTTAAGGTAAGAAAATTTCCGCTCGCTGTCCCGATGCTTGTTGGTGTACTTCATATGTCTTAAAAACATTTTTTTATTGTTTCCTCACAATGCTTCTCTTCACCGACGCGCAAGTAGTAAATCAGCACTTTAAATTACAATTGACTATTTCATTAACACCGGTGGGGATCGAACCTGGGTTGCTCGCGTATGAAATTTACATCGAGCGCTATTCCCTGAGCTACCACGGCTCAATTATTATCAACAATTGACTATGCTTATACTAATGGTATCACTTGTTACCAAAAAATGTACATACTAGTGATATATAAAAACTTTGAAGAAGAAAAAGAGCATACAGACATTTTAGAAAGACGATACCAATTGAATTAGTTCACTAATATTATCGGTTTAAAGGCCTTTTATTCATGTCATTTACCAAAAAGTCAACTGTTGTAATTTGGATTACAAATTAAAATAAGTATAAAACAATGTTTTAATGTTAAAATGTATGCAAAATAAGCTTGCTAAGTTTTTATACCTAAAATTGTCTATACGTGTATCCGGTTTGTCTGTTTCTAATACTCCATTTGCCCTTGGTATGGTAGAAATCAGTTCATTGAAAGGGAGAAAGAAAGTGTTCCTGTTTAAAGTATCAAGGAGTAAGGTAAACAACCCAGCTACCCTGCAGGAGTCGCTATTATAGAAACATTTTTTCGAAACTCATTCTCATTTTATTGTTATTATTTTCTAATTGGGAAAGCGCACACTTTTCTGTATATTCAAATAAATATCACACTTAAAGCTACCAAAAAACTCTTGTCACAAAAATATCATTCAAAAAAATCTTAGTTAAAGACATAAATGTTTAATAATTATAAAAAGAGTAAAATAAGTTAATGTTGATGTCACGGAACACTAATTGTACTAGTATAGCTTGCATTTGATTGATTTGCAATTCCTGTAATGTTCTCTTGTCGAATTTAAATTGTTGAAGAAACATTGCGAAAAAAATCCACAAGAAGGCATGACTGCTTTCGTTTTGTTACCAGGTTTGCGTCGTAATTGCGTTGGTTTTCCGGTCGTCTGGTTTAGGCAAGTTGAATTTCTGCAATCATTAACACTAAAAGAATACTAGAAAAATCAATGGGAATGACATATCTCAACGTAAAGTCTTTTATTAGTCAGATTTCTGGATCTCGACAATAGCGCCACCTACCGGGTCCAAATGTGAATCTAAGCCATCTAGGGACCCATTCAAACACACAAAAAAATTTCATCAAAATCGGTTGAGCCGATTTTGAGTTTTAGCGAGACTAACGGACAGCAATTGATTTTTATATAGAGATGAGTATCCATGGTATCTCAGAGGCTAAGCGCTCGCTGTAAATTTCGAAGTGCACGAGGAAACCAGGTTCAATACCCACCAGCATCAATTAAATTGTTAGTTGCAATTTTAAGTGCTAATTTACCACGTGCTCGTCGGTGAGGAAAAATATAACTAACTAACTTATACATGATTTTAGGCGTAAAATAAAACGTAATATACTCAAATAAGTATTAAATTATTATATTTGGTAATCGTTTCAAAATTTTATTAAGTTAACTTCAGTAGATTAAAACAATATTGATAATAATTATATCATCATCATTATCATTACAGCCCTTCACAAGTCCACTGCTGAACATAAGCCTCCCCAAGGAAAAGCACAAAGCACGTTATATATATAATTATAGTAGCAATATTTTTCTTAGTGTTCTAAAACCGAAAGTACACATATGTGACAACTAAATCCTTATGTGTAATAATTCACATACTTATTATTTTTAGACGAGTGTCTAATAAGTTGTGTAACTAAACTAAAAACTTTTGACAAAAGAACTTGTTTTCTCTGTAGGTTATTGATATTGAATATTATATATTTTTGTCTATTTGTGTTTTTAAATTTTTCTTATAATTTTTTTTTTTTTTTTAATGATTTCTTATATTTACACAATTACTTGACATCAAATAAAACTATTTTATCACGTTTAATGTACTTTGGGATGCTTTAGCACCCATGGTCAGGGGACTGAGGTGTTTGATGTCCGATGTCATAGACTACGTTCAGGTTTTGAATATTAATTTTTGGTCCGATCTACGTAAAACGACCTGAGTATCTTGAAGTATTGCTGTGGTGGCTTAGGTTTAGCTTTAATTTTATTAATTATAAGATTCTAAGCAGATGATAGCATCAATCATCTTCTCTATTGAACGACGCACCGACGCTTCGGAAGTCGGCAGTCTGTGAATATGTCAATATCGTCTCCACCATTACATCAGATTTGATAGACCATAAATCCTCGCAAAAGAACACCGATTCCTACCATGGATGATTCGCGAGGCTATAAAATCAAAAACATCATAATTTCAATATAGTTGCTAAAAGAAAATAACGGCTCCTAAGAATAAAAAGTTATAACGCTAGACTTTTTATGGTTGACGCTTATTCTCATTGCGGTATGCTTCTGTCTGATTTAAGTATACAAATTTATTTGTTAAATTTCACAGACAACAAATCCATAAGGAAAACATTGGGTAATGGATTCCATACGTCATCGTGATAATTGATTGATTAAGAAATTCACAGTACATTGTTGCATTTTGCTTCTTGATTGATGATACATAGATGGTGACGTCTATGGGTCTCAGCAACCATTTACCATCATGGAGCTTGTGTGTCGTTTGTAACCCATATTCTATATAAAAAAAAATAACATTTAGCACATATCTCTAAATGCATAGAAAAATTAAACTTTGCATTTGTTTACAAAAATAATATGATTTTTTTGAGTATTTTCAAAGATCTTTAAATGTTGCAGGTAATATAATTTTCTTAAATATATTTCTTACTCAAAATATTTCAGGCATATTCTATTCCTAATATTTGAATAACTACTTGAACGAAACAATAAAAAATATTAGAAGTCAAATATGAAGTCCCTATTCGTGGAAAGAATTTTCATATATTCCATATGTAGTGGCCTCACGTAATTTTGTATTGATATAAGACGGCAGTGCCGTTCTGTGGGTTCTCATAATCTATAAAATGAACAAACTATTGTAATAATACACGTGATGAAAATGTCGTTAAGAAAACACATTTTATATTTTCTACTTACACATTTTATAAGTCAGTAACCCCCGTAGCAGCCTATTAAATGATCACAGTCGAACATAGGCCTCCCCCATAGATTGCCTCATTGGGGAGATATTTGCCGCAGTTGCCACGCTTGGCGGGCGAGTTGGCAACTGCATTTTTTTAAGTTGTTTTTAGAAAACATTGCTGCCCGTCACCTGGTTTATTTCCGTTTGTCGCCTCTTACGAAAATCACCGGAAGATGTGGGGTAGTGCATATACTTATACCGCCACTACACGGTAGTCAGTACGTTACTACAAATACTAGTAAATATCAAACTTATATTATTCATTATATTTAAATGGAGTAACCGTTTATATTTTAAATCTATTATTTTATCAAATAATTCCGTATCACTAATTCTGTTTAGAAGCCAAGTCTCCGTAATTAATATTATTTCATAATCACATATAAGAATATTACGATAAAATATGTCCGTTTTAGTGCGCAAGCCTCTTGCGTTCTGATAATATATTCTCAGGTTGTCACTGCCACACCCTACACCTACACTATTATTATGTAGCACAGCCATTTTTAAGCCTATCTATTACCAAAATAATTTTACTATAATAAAAGAATGTATATCTCCCATCATATTTCAAAAACCCGTTAATTAGAGTAATAAACAATGCGCCATTATTTAAAAATTCACTAAGACTATAATAAGTTAGCATATAGTATTTACAAACGGGTAGAAAAAATAAAACTGTATCACCTAATGAGAGCAAAATGTGTTGCATACTTAAGCGACCGTCAACAGAAGCGAGCAACTGATAACCAGTAGGCAAATTTAACGAATAGCGATGCGTCAACGAAGCAGGTAAGGCAGGGGTAACAAGCATTTTGTAACTTTTAAAAACAGCTTGTAATACAATAAAAGTAAAAGTTAATTATACAGAGATAAGAATAGTTAATAAAATTAAAACTAATAATAAACAAAGACATTAATATAAAATAAACTAAGCAATTTTGTTTAAATCAGCCTCTTTTGCAATAATTAAAACCGGCAGTGTCATTCTTACGTATATGAATTTTTCCGTATTTGACCCAGATGTAGAGTAACCTCGGTCTTTTGCTAAGTTCCTTGTTTTGTAAGAACTTTTTTGTGCTCTGGAGTCAAGTGATCATTTACAGAAACATTGATTGCCTCCAAATCCAACATCCTTCGCCTCTAGAGTTTTGCACGCGCGCTACCGCTACAAATTCTTCTTTAACATAACGATTTATGAAATAAATAATGATGGCCTTCTCTTTGGTATTAAACATTGGTACTCAGGATATGTAATTGATTTGAGATTTTTGAATTCATACCCAACTGCTTTACCCATAGACTCCATGATTTCAAATAGGTTTTCATTAGGCTTTAGGGATGCCCTTTACCTCAACATTACTAAGCCGTGACCATTGTTCCTTTGTTTCAATAACACTTTTAAGATTTGCTATCTCCTTGTTGGCCACAGCGAGAGAATTTTGAATCTTTTCTATCTGAGATACACCACGTTCCAAACTAGAGACTTGGTCTTGAAAAGATTTAAGTGAACTACTATTGTACTCACAAGACTCCTTCAAATGGGTTAATTCAACTTTAATAGATTTGACGTCCTCGATAAGACTTGGAACTGTAATAACCAACTTCTTCATCTCGCGAATCTCCTTAAGAATAACATCCAAGGTTGCCGACTCCCCACCAGAATCGCCACCAGGGTATGACAGGATTACCGTCGAGATGCTGAGGGCTGGACAGGGCATAGTGGCTAGTCAGCTGTACCGCCTTTTCAATTGGTTCTGGCGAAATGGGCAAGTACCGGGAGACTGGTGCAAAGCCGTAATCGTGCCATTGTATAAGGGAAAAGGGTCACGGCAGGACTGCATAAATTACCGCGGTATAAGCCTTCTCAGCGTGGTCGGTAAATTGTATGCGAAAGTGTTGATTGAAAGGGTTGTGAATGAAACATACGAAAAAGTATGGGATGCACAAGCGGGATTTAGAAAGGGAATGGGATGTATGGATCAGGTCTTTTCCTTGTGGTGCATAGCCGAAAAGTGTTTGGCTAAAACAAGACGGTCTATTGCGCATTCGTGGATCTAGAAAAGGCCTATGATAGAGTAATGAGGAATGAATTGTGGTCAGCACTGTCCGTGAACCGTGTGACAGTATCTCATATGAGCACTGCAATCTCTTTATAGGGATTCTAGTGCTTGTGTAGATAAACAGGGCATACACTGAATGGTTTAATATCGAAAAGGTGTTAGACAGGGATGTGTAGCGTCACCGTGGCTGTTTAATCTGTTCATGGACAATTGCATGACAGATTTAAAAGAGAATGAAAGTGGGTTGAGAATGAATGAGTTACTCGTCAAATGTTTTCTCTATGCTGATGACCAAGTACTACTTGCGTCTTCGGCCGAGGAGTTGCAGGAGATGGTAACTGCTATGAGTGGAGCTTTTGTTAGAAAGGGAATGAAGATGAATGTAAAGATGACGAAAGTGATGGTGTTTGAAAGAGATGAGGCAGTGACAGACTGCAATATCGTGATTGAGATGAACAAATTGAACAGGTGAAGGAGTTTGTGTATCTGGGTTCAAAGTTTACAAGAGATGGAAAGTGTGAGAGTGATATCGAAAGAAGAGTGAATGCAGGAAACATGGTGAATGGAGCTTGCACTCCTTTATGAGCAGTCGGAAGTTGTCTAACAAGGTTCGTTTGGCTGTGCATGAGGGTGTTGGTTCCGACACTCATGTACGGAAGTGAAAGTTGGGTATGGCAGAAAAACATGAAAGCAGAATAAATGCAGTTGAGATGAGAATAAGAAATAGTGTTATTATAATTCATACCATATTTTTTTACCATTCTTAGCACGCCTTTCCATTGAGTCCAAAGCCGCTAGGTGGCATTTTGCAGCACCAGCCCATATATGGCAATAATACTCCATGCACGACCGGACTTGCGCTTTATATAAAGTAAGCAGCTGTCCCGGCGTGAAGTATCGCCGCACCTTTGCAAGGACTCCCAGCTTCCTTGCAGCTGCTTTGGTCTAGGACTCAATGAACCGCCCGAAGTTCAGATTTGAGGAAATCTCAAACCCTAATAACTGAAGGCGGTCGGTATATTCCAGTGATACATATCGGAAAGAAGGATCCAAGGTGAGCTGGCTCCGTTTTGTAGTGAAGAGACACGCTTGTGTTTTGGAGGAGTTGAATTTCACAAGATTGGCATCGCCCCATTCGGAGACTGCCTGTAGTGTGAGATTCACACGCTCTACCATAGCTTCTCTTTCGGACTGGATTTGATCTCGACTGGCCCGAGGACTTGCTTGGTATCGCTCCACAACTGTGCTATCGTCTGCATACCCATAGATACCGGGCGTAAGCATATCATTAATATGCAACAGGAAGAGAGTTGCGGAGAGAACGGACCCCTGAGGAACACCGGCAGTAGTCGTCATAGGAACGGATGAGTAGCCATAGACGACGACCCGGAGACCGTTCACTCAGAAAGTCCTTTACCCATTTCCTGATTGAATAATCCGACCAGGGGATAAGCCGTACGCTGGAAGCTTACCCAAAAGGCTAGTGTGCCAAACTCTGTCAAAGGCCTTCGAAACATCAAGGGAAACAGCAAGTGCTTCCCCACTGTTCTCGAGTGCCTCGCCCCATACGTGTGTGGCATAAGCTAGAAGGTCCCCAGCTGAGCGATTTCGACGAAACCCATATTGCCAGTCACTAAGGAGGTCATTCTATTCTAGGTATGCCATTAAGCGGGCGTTCAATATACGCTCCATAATCTTGCAGAGTATGGAGGTAATTGAGACTGGCCGATAATTGGCAGGGTCGGAACGTTACGTAAGTAAGGATACGTAACTTTTTTGGAACCCTGCACGTTGGCCAGCTTCCAGGATTTTGGCACTATTCCAGTCCTAAATGAGAAGCGGAACAAGCGTGTCAGCACAGGAGACAACTCAGGTGCAGAAGCCTTTAGAACTATAGCTGGTACACCATCTGGTCCACTAGATTTATTCACGTCTAGACACCGCAAGGTTTTAAGAACCTCCTTATTTGTTATACGAATCTCCAACATTGAGGACCCGCAGTGAGGTTATTTAGGTGGAACATTGTTGCCACTGTCCAGACGTGAATTGCAAGCAAAGAGAGACGCGAACAGATCCGCTTTCTCTTTAGCCGTATGCGCCAGTGTGCCATCCGATTTTACCAGCGGAGGCAGTGTACGCCGACAAAAGTTTGTCTCGACCGCTTTAGCGAGAGACCAAAAAGCTCTAGTGCCGGAAGGTCTGGCAGAGAGTTTTGCGCCAATATGTTTAATGCGATCCAGACTAGCTTTCCGTAATGCTTTTTTGTAGGACTTGGCGGTCTGGTTGAAAGTTCTCTTCTAGGAGCTAATATCCGGAGCTTTGCGGTTTCGAGTTAGAGTTTAGAGACTTACAATATATCATATAAATTTATGTACTTACAAACAATTTTAACAGGGGATATTTTTTATATTGATCACATAATTTTGTAAATAAAAATAATTTATGAATCTGTTGTTCTGTAGTGAAACAGTTATTATTTTTATTTTTTTTATAGGATAACGTGACAAACGAGCACACAGTCCACCTGATGGTAAGCGGTTGCTGTGACCCATAGGCATCTACATCTATCCAATAAATAATTAAAATATAGATGCGTTGTCATGCGTGAGGACTAAGATGGAATGTCTCTTTTTCAGTAAAAAGGGTTTCCGGTTCTCTACACTCACCATACGAAACATAGCAGTGCTATTTTACGCTGGTATTCTGTGTGAGCGTGGTCCTTCCCCGGTCTTGCCAACCCATTCGTGCTACAACTATACTACTAATATAGCTGCAGCATGGCTCTACCACGTAAAAATTAATTTTCGATAATTTTAATTTTAATTTCGTTCCGCCTAATTGCAATGACTTACCGTACTTAACATACTTTTAATAAATCTTTAATCAAAACTTAGCATCACATTTAGTGTATATAGTCGTATTTTGTAAGTAATCATTTATTATGTTAGGTGTTTCCTGTGGTTTTGCTCGTGTGGGTGGACATCTGTTTACAAAACATTCTTTTTCAATTCTTTTTCCGAAACAATCTTTGAATATAACTGTCCTGAACCATATCTACAAATGTGTCGAATAAAACTATTTTTACGGATTTTATTGTGTTAAATATTACATATTTTTAATTCCCGACGTTTCTTGTGCTTTGCAGCACCCATAGTCACGGGGGGTCTGAGGTGATTGACGTCTAAAAGTCAAAGTTAACCCGGAGTATTTTCACCTTTTTAATTACTAATTTTGGTCCCGTCTATGCAGAATAAGCCTATTGTGTCTTGAAGTCTTGCAGTGGTGTGCTTGGGTTTAGTTTTGATTTTATTAATTACAGGATCCCAAGCAGGTGGCAGTACCCAGTCTCTTTTTCTATTGAAATTAAGATTATTATGTTTATTAATTTCAATAGCCTCACGTATATAATTGGTAGAAATCAATGTTCTTTCGTGAGAACTTGTGGTCTATTAAATCGGATATAATGACAGAAGTCTAGGATATAATTACAAACTGCAGACTTCCCCGTTTTTGTATGGTTATATTATGCTGCCCGATTAATATTCTGTTTAGTTATTTGAGCTACAATGAAAAACTTGCTTAAACTCTTAACAAATTTTTGCCGTTTTATGGACAGGTTGCCCTTGCTATAGAAGTATGCTGCACAAAAATCTCATCATCATCATCATCATTACAGCCCTTCACAAGTCCACTGCCGAACATAGGCCCCCCCAAGGAATGCCACAAAGCACGGTCCCGAGCCACCTGCATCCATCGAATTCCTGCATGTCTTACCAAATCGTCACTCCATCTAGTGGGGGTTCGTCCTCTACGTCGCCTACCGGTACGAGGCTGCCACTCGAGAACCTTTTTTCTCCATCGGTTGTCGATCCATTGTCACTTCAGCCCACTAATCCACTGGGCTATGTCGGTCACTCTGGTTCTACTGCGGATATCCTCATTTCTAAGTTTATCACGCAGAGAAACCCCGAGCATAGCCCTGTTCATAGGTCGCTGAGCGACCTTGAGCTTCCTCATACGGCCAGCAGTGAAGGACCACGTCTCAGTTCCATAAGTCATCACTGGCAACACGCATTGACCTCGCGGTCGAAGTTGGACTTACCTAGTCGGACTATTTGTCCCAGGTAAACATACTCGTCAACAACTTAGAGCTTAGTGCTCCCAACAACTACCAACATAGGTGTGACATGGACGTTATACATGATCTTTGTTTTGTCCTTGTTCATCTTAAGACCTATCCGTTGGTAGGTACTATTGAGCTCATTGAGCATAGTGCTTAGGTCCTCCAGCGATTCTACCATAAGGACTATATATCGTCGCCAAATCGAAGGTGAGTGATGTACTCGCCATTGATGTTAATACCGTATCCTTTCCAGTCCAGTAGCTTTAAAACGTCTTCCAATGCAGCGGTGAAGAGTTTCGGGGATATAACGCCCCCCTGTCTTACACCTCTCTGCAGTTGGATAGGTTTCGTACTCTGGTTCTGTACTCGGAAAGCTATCGTAGCCCTACTGTACAACCACTTCAGCACTTCGATATACCGACAGTCAACTTGACACCGCTGAAGGGACTGCAGCACCGCCCAAATTTCGACGCAATACGATGGCACAAAAATCTATGCACTCTTTAAAGTCTTTCTTTACTGCTTTTTTGCAATCAAAAAGATATATTATCTACGGAAAAAGTAGAAGTCTTTTGGAAGAAATCTAGATAATATGGTGTATGAGTAAGGATCTAGTTTTAGCTTTTAAAAAAGAATAGCCTATTTTCTTGAAGGTCCCTAAAAGTTCTATCGGTCTAAAAAAATTGATGATGATAGCTGATTCCATAAGGAATTTGTGCAAGGAAAAAACTTTCTGGGGAAGCGCATAGTGGTGGACCGCCAATCATCCAAATGGTATCGCGAATTTTGTCACGATGGGAGATAAATGTAAGTTTTATTTGTTCTTACGCACTAGAGGTTAACTGCGTTACTGCACGCTAGCCGTTTATTTACTTAATAGTAATTATGGTTAGTGATTAAACGATTATTTTGTTATAACTCAGAATTATAACATTTAATTTTATTTGAAAAATTTATTCAATTCACTTTGTTCAGAGGAATGTTCATTCATTAATTCACTACAGCCCATCAAAATCCAATGCTAAACACAGGTTTCCCCGTAGATTGTCTTGTAAGAGGTTTTAGAGTACCTATAAAATTTTCATATTGTGTGAACTTTATTTTACTGTTCTTGCTAGCTGGCAACTATATGTATATACATATATCTCATTCTCAATGATTATCTATAACTCATTACCAACAATATAATATATACAATAAAAATTTACGTAAGCAAATTTTGAAATAAGTGAATGTAACCCTTAGATTTTACATATTTTTGAACTGATATGGTATTGGTACTAGTTGGTAAATTAACTACGTAATATGTGTGCATGTTTTCATTCTCAAACTTATTACACGCGTAGGAAAGTCATTAAATCTTACATGCTATTTTTGTAATGTATGAAAACGCATTCAGGGAAATATATAAAAGTAGTAGGTAGTAAGTTTATCAGTGATTTAGTCATCAGATACTAATAAATAATTCTTACATTGCATTTTTCCGAACTTCAGCTATCAGAAAATCAATATTTTTCATGAAATACGGAGCCACCATTAAACTATCTACTTTCATCATTATCATATTCATAAATCCTAATATTCATGTATATTCAAAATGTTAACACCATAATTATATCATTTTTTTAATCTTTTTATTATAATTGCTCAAAAATATATTTACCATATAATACTAGTGACTCGCCCTAGCTTCGTCTAGGATCTAGCTATAAAAGTCATTAACTATTATCAATAACAATTTTCTTTATAATTTTTTTGATTTAAAGAATCTCCAAGCTTTTGTGATTAAGTATAGTTTAGATCAGTTCTGATATTGCTCTATCTGTTCAAATAGTTTCAACACAATCGACCATATTGTAAATAAGTTATGTATTACCATTATCATTTATAAGTATTGCATATTCTATCGTAATTATGGATTTTGACAGCTGTTAATAAAATTATAGAGAAAATATTACGTTGGTGGAATATAAAGATTCTATGTTCGTTATGAGTATTAACATTATTTAGGGAAGTGTTTTTTTTAAGTTGAAAAGTATATTAACGAAGTTAATAATTACAGTTTAAAGTGGTTGTGTGTAAATTTGTGAGATGATAACAGATTTCTTAATAATTATAAATGATTTTATAAGAGCGCAACTAAAACAGAAATTCTCAAGAGTCCTCACTCATTTGCCGCTATGTGGAGTACCTCATTACTAACTCGTAATGAGGGTACTTCGCTTTAGTGTTATTACTGCATTTAGTGTTGCTTTAAATTGTCACCTGAGTCTTAATTGTAACATTGCCATATGTAAAATACTCATACGTTTGCTTTACATGCGAATGTGCATGTTATTGTTTCCCGGCATTTATTTTTTTAATAAATCTTAAACAAAATAAACATAACACAGTGAAATTCTTCAAATTTTAAATTAATGAGCTTTTGACGGACTGTCAATCTGTCAGTGGTCTTTAAATATTTATCAAAAAAATAATCTTCCAATTTGAAACCTCAAATAGAACACCTGAAGTTGAAAATTCCAATTTTGAACCACATTTCAATATTTGGTTCATTAAATAGTCTAAAGCAATAGATATAGACAGACAGAATATGAGAGGAATATGTACACACCTCACAGCTGTGTGTACATGTTCCTCTCATTTTGGATGGGGTTTAGAGCAGAAAAGATCGGCTGCGCTATTTCAGTGCAAATTGTTTGACTCCTCTGGAGATTTTTTTTCTCACCGAACACAATATCATAATTCAATTAACAATGTAACATTTCTGCTGAAAAACGATTTTGCGTCTAACGGGGTGGTGCTTCTTTACTACTATCCTAAAATATTTGTCTTAAAACGTATCTCCCATTTGTGCCATTATGCAACAATTTTTCTTTTATTCAGCAAGAGCGCTTGTAGTTCTGGGGTAAAGTGCTCACTGTAAATTTCACAGCACGCTAGGAACGTAGGTTCGTTTCTTGTCAGCACAAATTAATGTAGTAGAAAGTAGTGATTGCAATTTTAAATACTGATTTTCCACTCGCTCGATGTTGTAGGATAAAATCGAGGAAGTTTGCGTTTCTGAGGAAGGAAATATTTTGACAACATGTGTGGTACGCCAACACGCAGTAGAGCAACGCGCCGAAATAATTGGTGAATTTGGAGTTTCAATTATTTTTTAAGTGTTTCGTATTAAAAAAAAGTATTATGAACCTTATTGTCTGTTTGTCTTTCTGTCACTATTCCTACGGAAAATTTTATGTATGTATTTAATAATATGTATATACTTTGCATATTGATAAAATACAGTTACCAAACCCAGAGCTAGATTCAAAATTGCAGGTTGAGTCATTCCATCTAAGGTCTCAGGTGACTATGCATCGATAATCTTCTTCTTTTGACGTTGGCTGCAGAACAGTCCTTAGCCTGCAGTACCTTCTTGCTATTCATCAAACAATTGTTTACACCCTAATATAATGATAAATTAAAAAAAAAACTCGCGTAATTAAGGCGAACGCTCGGGCGTTGCGTCACCACTGCTTAACTAACAGTTTTTCAAGTTCAAATTAACTGATATATTGCATGCTTATTGGACTTATTATTAAGAATAATTTAACTCAATCTGATCAAGAAGTTGATATGGCTTTTGAGAAACAGTTTTCTGATAATCTTTTTTTGACAACAAAATCATTAAATTATTCTCCTATTGTCGCCGAATCATTGCTTAAACAAAATGTAAAGCCTTGTTCTAATACTTTTAAATTCCATAGAGTATTGCCAAAAGATATCATTAAATATTTTAAAACTAAAAACGGCAGACTTATGGGGAATATCCGTTAAAGTTATTTTATCTATAATAGATATAATACCCTAATACCTTACCTAGCCACTATATTTAATACGAGCATAGAATCTGAGGTGTTTCCTGATTTAGTGAAACATAGTAAAGTCATACCTTTATTTAAATCTGGTAGTACATTAGAACCCGCCAATTTTAGACCAATCTTTGTACTACCAACATTAAATTTTTTTGGAAAAATAATTTTAGATCAGATGTTAAGTTTTTTAAAATTAATAAATTGCTTCATAAAAATCAATTTGGTTTTACAGGGGTCGCTCGACAAATGACGCTGGATTTGAGCTTATTAAACATATTTTTGTTCATGGGAGAATTCAGAGGATGCTTTGGGTATATTTTGTGACCTTTCCAATGCCTTCGACTGTGTTCACTATGAGACATTAATCAGAAAGCTACAGTACTATGGTGTCAAGAACACAGCGCTTAAACTTATTATGTTATATTTAATTAATAGAACGCAGAAAGTTATTATCAATGGTAAAAGTTCTTCCGGGTCACCTGTACTAATGGGTGTCCCTGAAGGCTCAATTCACGGCCCATTCTTATTTCTAGTGTATATTAATGACTTACCTTATCTTGTAGGGGATAATTGTGATATAGTATTATTTGATGATGACACTTGCTTGATTTTCAATCATTTAAATGTGACGAAGTGAATAATGCTATTTCAAAATTAGTGCATTGGTTTAACGTTAATAATCTACATATGAATGGAAATTAAACTAAATGTATTAAATTTACAACATCGAATCTTAAAAATCTGAATACCAATGTGTTTTTAAATGTGGAAGAACTGAGCCCTGTTGAATCCACTGTTTTTCATGGCATCACTCTCAACGCAAGGCTTTAGTGTGGCCCCCATATATCCAAACTAGCAAGCAGACTAAGTTCTGCAGCTTATGCTGTAAAAAAGATTAGAGGTCTCACTTGTGTCGAGACAGCTAGATTAGTTTATTTCAGTTATTTCCATAGCATAATGTCTTATGAGATTTTACAGAAGAGGGCCATTAGAGCTATTTACAACAAAAATCGAGAGACTCTTAGAGATAAATTTAAAGAAATAAATATATTAACTTTGGCCTCTCAGTATATTTACGAAAATTTAATGTATGTTCACAAAAGCAAAGGTAGTTTTAGTAAAAAAAGTGATGTACACTCTGTAAACACTAGGAACAAACACAAGCTAGTGATACCAGTTGCTCGACTGGACCATAGAGTCAGTAATTCATTCTTGGGGCAATGTATACGCTATTACAACAAAGTCCCAGAAAATATACAAGGTCTCTCTATTACCAAGTTTAAATATTTTATTAAACAAAAACTGTATTAAAAGGGTTATTATAGTATAAATGAATACATGGTTGCTAATAACCCCTGGGAATGAGGTGGTCGCTTCCAAGCTGTTTCTAAAATAAATTTTGTAAATAATTTGTACAACCATTTATGTAAACTTCACTTCAAAAAAGTCCCGCTGGGTTTTTTGCTGCTTCTTCCTAGGACAGAGGTTTTTTTCGAACCAGTGGTAATGTAAAAAACGACTTTCAATAAGAATTACACATGTGATCTATATTGAATAAAAATATTCTATTCTATTCTATTAAGTTAACTAGCGCTTTTTCTATTTTATCAGTATTAATACAAATATTTTCAATTTGAAACTTATTTACTTATTTATTACTTATTTTCTTTTTTCTTAAGTTAACGCCAGTTGGATCTACTTATTACTCTGATAAGTCTTGTTATAAAATACTGTAACTAATACTTTTCCTGCTCTTTCTTGTTTCGAATTACATTGCCGTCCCCAACGGACATTCATTAAATATTAATCCGGAATACAATAAAATGAAGGAAAAAGTCGCTCAGGTCTCAGGTGACGGTATAACTTTAAATCAGTATTATTTCGTTATAGGGTAAGGCAATTCTATTTTAAAAAGGGTCAAGACACGGAAAAAATAGGAAAATATGCAATGTAAGAATAGTTACAATTCTAAAGAAAATACGATTATTTTGACTCGATAATATTTATCCTTGTGCAATACTCAAGAAAGAAAGCTAGTACATAATTTAAATATATTATTTCATTCGTACTTCAAAATTAAACAGCGACAGTTTCGTAGAATTTCCCTATAAATAGATTATGCCCCTATATGGACTGCGCAACGTTGAATTCCTTTCTCAATTTTTAACGAAGTTAAGTAACGTTTAAATATTTACCCAGCTGAAGTTAAATCGAAAGACAGTAAACATTAAGTACATTATTTAAATATTATGTATATGATTTCAAAAATTTACATCTATCTCTTCATAACTCTTAAACTACAAAATTGGATTTTGATAAATGAGATACCTACTGACGCGCCTTTAAATTTTTAATTTAGCATATTAATTGCGTATCACATGCCACCACAAACAAAGAGTTCCACACCAAAAGTTTGTGACAAAATTGGCAATAGTCCATTTACCCATTAAATATTATTTAAAAAAGTATGCAATGTTTGAATAAATGCGATGAGACAATATTCAAAAAAAATAACTGTGTTTTCGCACAATAAATATAATTCAAGTGTCATTTTTTGTATGTTGTTTGCTCCTTGCAATTATGTCCATCCAAAAGTTGGAAGAACCGCCCTTTGTAACACATCACATTTTTTTTTTGTTCGTGTGTATATTTTTTTGTTTTGCAAAAGTGCTTACCGTATATTATTTTTGAAAGCGATAGTAGCCTAATGGCAAGGTGCGAACCGCGAACTCAATAGGACGTGGGTAAGATTACCAGGATTGGTTAAAGGGATTATAAGTAATATTAATAGCGTTTCTAGTATTTACAAAAAAATTAAACTTTTGTCTATCTACTAACTGACCCGCGGTTTCAACCGCATATCGCGTCTGAGCTGACATGACATGACATGACACCTCGCTCATTTATATTGAACTAAATTTATTAGCTAAAAAATTGGCATAATTAATGGAGTACTTTAATCTATCGGCATATGTACGTTATAAAGCAAAGTTAAATTTTATCTACTATACCTCCCAGCGAGGAGGGTGGATGGGCGTCACCCACCCCTTCGCCCCAGAAAGTGCCCCAAGCGTGTTTTCAGTTTAAAGAGAATCGTACACGGTACATGAAAGTGTGGAGGTACGAAATGACCTCCATACTTTCATGTACCGTTGATATCACTTTTATACATAAAAAAGCGATATCACTTATAGTTTTCGCGCAATCTGCCTCGAAATATGATTTTTTAATCATTTATCGGTTTTTGTTCAAAGATTAGTTTTATTAAAATTTCCAAATTTACCTTCAATATGCATAACTAAAGTAAAGAATAGAATGCTCTTATAAAGAGGTATAATTTCTTTGCACTCCATTAATCTACCTGCACACTTTCATGTATCGTATACGATTTTCTTTAAAACTAAAAAAACCGCGCTTCGGGACATTTTCTGGGGCGCGCGGGGGTGGTGACGCTCATCCGGGAGGAAGAGGGAGAGTGGATAAAATTTAAATTTGCTCTAGCAATACATATACCGAAAGATAAATCGGGCAGCTAGCGTTAATGCGTCGTCCGCGCGCCGAGCCGAGTATTGAATTATTTTAATTTTTCATTATCTCTTAAACTATGCGTCCAAATAACATGCTATAAACAGCAAAGTGTATCTTCATAAAATTGTCTTAATTATGAAGGAGCTTTCGTTCTTAAGGATTAATATGCCATGCCTAATAATAACGCTCATAAATCACATTTTTTACACAAATACCCTTGTGGTTTATGTACGAGTATAAGAAATAGGCATATTGGACTTTTTGATGGAGTAAAGATCTATATTTTGTAAAATATTGTATTAACGTATCACTAACCATTACGCCAATGCACGCGGATAAATCATTTCGTAAGCGCTTTTCTTTGTAACAAAAATCAATAGCTAGCCAGCTGAGAGGTGTATGTAGCCTTATCTTAGATAGCCTATACAATTTGTCATGAATTTGGCTATATACGAAAATAATTTTTCAAATCGGACTGGTAGTTCCACAGACTAGCGTGTTTAAACAAATAAAAACACTTTGCCGCTTTATTATATTATAGTATATAGTATAGATAATGTAAATAACGCCACATTAATAGATCATATCTATATGAAGTCGGGGCGGGTTGCTATTCTATACATACATATAAATAAAAGTGAAGAGTCTGTCTGAAATATCGAAATAACTCTCAATACACATGTCATATTCAGTTAAGGGGGTTATTTGAATTCCATTAGAACATGAATAACCATTTTTATAATTTTGTCTGTCTGTCTGCCTGTCCGGGCTAATCTTAAGAATGAATGGCTTAAATGATATTAATGAAACTTCAATATTTTTTTTACGTTGTAGAGCTGCAGCTATATTATGGTTGTAGCACGAATGGGTCAGCTCGACCGGGGAAGGACCACGCTCTCGCAGAATACCAGCGTAAAATAGCAGCTTAATGCTGCTTAGTGTAGAGAACCGGAGACCCTTTTTACTAGAAAAGAGGCATTCCATCTTAGTCCTCAGGTGTGACAACGCATCTGCATTTTGATTCCTTATTGAGGTTAGATGTAGATGTCTATGGGTCACAGCAACCACTTATCATCAGGTGGACTGTGTGCTCGTTTGTCACCTCATTCTATAAAAAAAAAGATAGACAGCAGTGCCAGGAGTGATATAAGCTATATTTTCTCGGAAACACTTAGTTTTTTTTGAAAATATGAAGAATTGTTATAAAAGAAATTGTCTTTGATTACGTTAAATATATATAACGCCACATTAATTGTTCCAACACAGGCGAAGTCGGGGCGGGTCGCTAGTATTATATATATTGTCGCAAAGTAGTTTTTAAGCATTTCGTGTAAGACTACTTTATGCCCTTCACAATGTGCTTAAAATACACACAATTATGAAATTTAATGACACCATCATTCACTAAAACGTTTTTCACATTATTGCCTAGAAGTAAAAAAAAAGTATTATAACAGCCCTTTCTCGGTGCTGGGCGCAAGCTTCCTTTCATTTTTAAAAGGGTAACGAAACATTTACTTATAGAATATGGTTACCCATATTCTATAAAAATGTCCCAAACGAGTACACAGTCCAACCGATTGTAAGTGGATGCTGTGGCCCATAGACATCTTCATCTATCTTCAATTAATAATCAAAATGCAGACGCGTTGTCACCCTTGAGGACTAAGGTGGAATGCAGTGATAAGGGTCTTCCAGTAATAATGCCTCATTTCCAGTAATAAGGGGTTTAAAAGGTCTCCGGTTCTCTACACACTATGGTGAGTGTAGAGAACTACACAGCACTATTATGCTGCAATTTTACACTAGTATTCTGTAAGAGCGTGGTCTTTCCCCGGTCGAGCCGACCTATTCGTGCTACAACCAGAATATAGCTGCAGCGTGGTTCTACCACGTATGAAATTTGTCAGCCGCGCTGCTCCTGTGCGTGTTGGCGGACTTAAAATGTCCTTGAAATATTTTTTATTCCTGAGATCATGCAAATTTTCTCACGATGTTTTCCTTCACGGTTAAGCTCTTAGTAATTCTTTATATTTTAAGACTATAGCCTACACAGTTTAAGATAATGTAAAGGGGGGTCGTTGCATTCAACTTCGTCATCAGAACGTCAAGGAATATAATATTTTATGGTAGTAATTACAAAACGATACTCGAAAAAAAAGGCACTTGTTTAGGATGTTGTCATTTAATTCATTAATATTTTTGTTCCTTATCACCAATTTATTCGGTTGAGGTAATTGTTTAGCCTTTTCTAACTTAACATTTTTCATTCGATAGAGCCTCAGGGTACACCGCGTGCGGGTGAGCTTGGCATTTGAAGAAGAAGTTAGTCCACTTATTCTATCTCTTCAAGTAACAAAGTACTGGTAGTTATTATTTGTTTTAATGACGAAATAAACGAAATAAAAAAAAAACTTTATTTAACATATGAGCCGAAACAAATTTAAAATTTTCTAATTTTCCATTTGGTAATTTTTTTTTTGATTTTCGTTCCGTGTGTTTAAGAAATTGATTGATATTTTCAATTATTGTCTTAATAAGCAGTGTCACTTATAAAGAGAATTTAGTTTGCTTTATTTGCTTCTAAATGCTTTCTATCTAGCTTAAGTATTTATTGTTAAATTGTGTTGGTGCTATAATTAAGGATCCTAAGTGTATTTTCTTGGTAGTGAAATTGTTAAATTATATTAAATATTTAACAATTTAAATATTTAAATTAATTAAATTGTTAAATAAGTTATTATTTAAGTTATTAATATTTAACGCGGTACGATACCGCGTGGAGTAGGACTGTTTGATAATTAAATTACTAGTTTTAGTTTTTTTTTAATTATAGTTATTAATTTTTTAAATATTATATATTAATAAATAAAAATAATATCTTTCATTATCATCATCATCATTAGACTTTATCACAAGTCCACTGCTCAACATACATACTGCTCCCCCTTAGACTGCCTTATAGCAACTAAATATGGCAAATGTGCCCCACATTTGCTATAGTTGCAACGCTTAGTAAGCGACTTGGCAACCGCAGATTTTTTTTTAAATATATATTTCATATTATATATTTCGACGTAGTTTATTTTACGTCCTATACTATTACTAATTACTTTACTTATACTTTACTTATATTATACTTATGCTAAAATTAGTCTTTGTCATATCCATTTTTACTCCGACATCGAGGTTCGCCTTGTATAATATGTGTCGATCGAATCATGTAGCTCTGGATTTCTTCAGCTTCTATATACAAACAATTATTTAAACATATTATAAATTATATAAACACAGGCAGAGATTTATAATAGCTTTAATCGTTTAACAAGCATACATAATATTGCATAGTTAAGCTAGGTCACAATGTACGCAATAGAGCCTTTCCCCATTTAAAAGTACTATTCGAATAAAGGTAGGAAATTATTAGCTGCAAAACACGTAGTGCATATTGGTCATTTTACACAGTAAAAGACAATTATCCAACGATGTACCTTAATTAACAGGTACTATAGAAATGTTAAACGTCCTCCTTTTATTACTGTGTTATGTACAATTGAAATAATTAGTACGTGCTTGTTAGCGGACATATACAATCCCTATTAATAATTTTTTTTCAGAAATTAAATGTTCGCGTTCATACAACATCGAGCGCGTGTTTCTTCTAAGATAACAGAATAACCTAAGATTAATATTACCTAAGATATAATTTATAAGAATATCTATATGGCACGTTTGTCTGTATGTTATGTAAGTAAGATTTTTTTTAATATACAATTTTCTAAATAAACGTAATTGACTTGAAACGTATTTCTTACACATTATTTGTTTTAATAGTTTTAAAACCTTTATCCAAATTATTTCAAAAACAATGTAATGATATAAAAACATGTGAATTTTCCTTTTGTATTACTAAATATTAATTTTTAATAATACTATTAAAATTTAAATTTTAATTTAGCTTACTCGCAGGACTCGGGCCAAATAGCACCGGTAAATGTCATGCTATCAGTAGGAAAATGTGCCGTGACAGAATCGTAGTATGAAGTAAAATTACAACCTCGTTATGTTTTGCTGTAGATATGGAATGAAGGTTTATCGTTTTAAAATGTATATTTTGATATATAGCCGAAATTCCCATACCTTATTTAATTTATATTCAATAAAAATAAAAAATCACTTAAGTAAAGTTACAGCCTATATATACGTTCCACTGCTGGACACAGGCCTGCTCTCACTTCTGAGAGGGTTTTAGGGCAAGGAAGTGTCCGCCGCACTGTCCCAAAGCGTGGTAGCGGACTACACATGTGTTTTGTTTCTCAGACATACAAATTTCTTCACGTGGTAAATCAGCACTTAAAATTGCAATTTACAATTTTATTGGTGCCAGGGGGACCGAATCCGGGTTGATTGCGTACTGTAAAATTTACAATAAAATAAATCGTTATTAATCAACTAACACTATACAATGATCTTAAAACAACGAATCTTAAGTTTGTGATTACTAAAGTGAATGATTTAATTTAAAGCATAAAATATAATAATTGATTAGAGCATGGAATACTTTTATTTTATTGAAAACTATCACTTACATTGTTTTTGAAATTGCATCCAAAAATGATTTATTGTAATAGAAACTCTCTCTCATTTTGCATTTCCTCCGGCAAAATAAATTGGCAGCCTAACAAGAACTATAGGAATGAAATAAAGTAACGATCCGATTGTGCTCGTTATCCGGAAAATTCGCACAAGCAACGTCACTTTATGAAACATTATGTAATGTCTGATCCAATACAAAAGTTCTTTATATATGAAATGCTATTCATTACGTTCGATTTGTTTGAGTTTTGCTTGGTGAAATTGGGATTTTATTTATGTTCTTTTCCGTCCAATAAAAGGAATAATTATTGAATTCGCAGAATAACCGTATATTTGTAATCAACTTATATAATGTAATAAATAAATATTTGTTATTGTTCTAAATTATTAGATGCTTTGTAAGGGCTTAAATAAATGTTCCTATTTTATTGTCAAGAATGTAATCGAAAAGTTTACTTTTTATAGGATAATATAATTAATAATTCGGATTATTCAAAACGAACATTTTCAGCACTTTCCAGCTCTGAAATTTGTTTAACGTTTCAAGTTTCTATCTATCTCATCAAAAATATAGTGTAAAATTAATCTTCAAATTTGTACTGAACAGAAAAATACGCAAAAATAAAAGAAAAAGTTTTAATAGTAAGTGGGCTTATATTGCATTGTCGTGCTGTTCTGAACTATATTTAAAGTTTCAAGGCTCTAGATAATAGGGAAGTTGGTATAAAATCGATTACATAATTATTGCAGAATACAAGCACTAAAGATAGCGAGTTAATAAAATTATGGTAAAGAAAATGCTAACTTGTTTCCTTCTGTCGTCTGTTACGATACCCGCGGGATGACATGGGGTAGTGGATATTCTTATACCGCAACTACATGGTCCTAAAAGGCGACGGAGGGAAACAAATCAGAAGATGGGCAGCAGCGGCATCCTAATAATAATAAAACCCTCACTATGGCTAATATCCCCCTATGAGACAATCTATGGGGGAGGCCTATGTTCAGCGGGGAACTTTTGATAGTCTGTAATGGTAATGATAAATAAAACACTATTAATTGAAAAGAATTGAATAAAGACTTCTTACTTTTTTAGTTGCATTTCTTATAAAAAAAACTTTAATATTAAATAGAGTAACATAATAAATTAAAACGTGCTTCGTTTCTAAATATCAGTAGAACTGATAGTTCCATAGCAATTTTATTTCTTTATTCAAGTACACTTGAATGTGAGGGCAGATTGCTGTGCACACATTGCAATTCAATTTTGCCACTATCGTAATATCATTTTCCTATACAGTGTTGTTGATAAAATTCAATTTATTTGCGTTAAACATAGATGTCGGTGGTGTGAGTTAAAATTGTCACTGCACTTCACCTTCAAAAGTAAAGGGTCATTGGTTCGATAATCCTTCGCTAATCCACACCCTGTTTTGCACCGCGTGGTTCTCCTACCGCATTATTAATTTCTTTAGTTTTAAAATTTATAACCGCTAGTGTTTTTCGGCTATACACTATCATAGACATACAGTAACACCTACTTATTACACACCAATATTTAGAATTAACGCTGATTATAGTCGATGATCAACCTCGAATGAGAGATAAGACAAAAGCCAAAAGTTATTTGGTTTTATCTCAATATAGAGAATATAAATGAATAAGTACCTATAGTGTAAACTATATATTTTACTTAGATAGAAAATTAGACACTGACTGTACGTATAAGTATTTAATAGAACAAGTATTAAAAATAATTATGTCCTTTACGAGACTTGAGGCTACTAGCGCGTTCGGTAGCTGGGCGAAAGTGTTTCTAATCGGTTTATTTCTTGCTTCCCAGAGTCAGCAACTTCACTTACCGTGTTGTGGCCAACATTTTAACCGTACGGTCCACAACTTCAAACTATTACCGCGGATGTTGCCAACACGGCCCTCCTGCATTGTGCCTGCCCTCAGGCGCACACATATACACCTCGTTATAGCTGAAACACACATATTTGCTTTACATGAATGTGCATGTTATTGTTTCCCGGCATTTATTTTTTTAATAAATCTTAAACAAAATAAACATAACACAGTGAAATTCTTCAAATTTTAAATTAATGAGCTTTTGACGGACTGTCAATCTGTCAGTGGTCTTTAAATATTTATCAAAAAAATATCTTCCAATTTGAAACCTCAAATAGAACACCTGAAGTTGAAAATTCCAATTTTGAACCACATTTCAATATTTGGTTCATTAAATAGTCTAAAGCAATAGATATAGACAGACAGAATATGAGAGGAATATGTACACACCTCACAGCTGTGTGTACATGTTCCTCTCATTTTTGGATGGGGGTTTAGAGCAGAAAAGATCGGCTGCGCTATTTCAGTGCAAATTGTTTGACTCCTCTGGAGATTTTTTTTCTCACCGAACACAATATCATAATTCAATTAACAATGTAACATTTCTGCTGAAAAACGATTTTGCGTCTAACGGGGTGGTGCTTCTTTACTACTATCCTAAAATATTTGTCTTAAAACGTATCTCCCATTTGTGCCATTATGCAACAATTTTTCCTTTATTCAGCAAGAGCGCTTGTAGTTCTAAAGTGCTCACTGTAAATTTCAGCACGCTAGGAACGTAGGTTCGTTTCTTGTCAGCACAAATTAATGTAGTAGAAAGTAGTGATTGCAATTTTAAATACTGATTTTCCACTCGCTCGATGTTGTAGGATAAAATCGAGGAAGTTTGCGTTCTGAGGAAGGAAATATTTTGACAACATGTGTGGTACGCCAACACGCAGAGCAACGCGCCGAAATAATTGGTGAATTTGGAGTTTCAATTATTTTTTAAGTGTTTCGTATTAAAAAAAAGTATTATGAACCTTATTGTCTGTTTGTCTTTCTGTCACTATTCCTACGGAAAATTTTATGTATGTATTTAATAATATGTATATACTTTGCATATTGATAAAATACAGTTACCAAACCCAGAGCTAGATTCAAAATTGCAGGTTGAGTCATTCCATCTAAGGTCTCAGGTGACTATGCATCGATAATCTTCTTCTTTTGACGTTGGCTGCAGAACAGTCCTAAGCCTGCAGTACCTTCTTGCTATTCATCAAACGATTGTTTACACCTAATATAATGATAAATTAAAAAAACTCGCGTAATTAAGGCGAACGCTCATGTTGAGTCACCACTGCTTAACTAACAGTTTTCAAGTTCAAATTAACTGATATATTGCATGCTTATTGGACTTATTATTAAGAATAATTTAACTCAATCTGATCAAGAAGTTGATATGTCTTTGAGAAACAGTTTTCTGATAATCTTTTTGACAACAAAATCATTAAATTATTCTCTCCTGTCGCCGAATCATTGCTTAAACAAAATAAAGCCTTGTTCTAATACTTTTAAATTCCATAGAGTATTGCAAAGATATCATTAAATATTTTAAAACTAAAAACGGCAGACTTATGGGGATATCCGTTAAAGTTATTTTATCTATAATAGATAATAGCACCTTACCTAGCCACTATATTTATACGAGCATAGAATCTGGGGTGTTTCTGATTTAATGAAACATAGTAAAGTCATACCTTTATTTAAATCTGGTAGTACATTAGAACCCGCCAATTTTAGACCAATCTCTGTACTACCAACATTTAATTTTTTAAAAATAATTTTAGATCAGATGTTAAGTTTTTAAAATTAATAAATTGCTTCATAAAAATCAATTTGTTTTACAGGGTCGCTCGACAAATGACGCTGGATTTGAGCTTATTAAACATATTTTTGTTCATGGAGAATTCAGAGGATGCTTTGGGTATATTTTGTGACCTTTCCAATGCCTTCGACTGTGTTCACTATGAGACATTAATCAGAAAGCTACAGTACTATGGTGTCAAGAACACAGCGCTTAAACTTATTATGTTATATTTAATTAATAGAACGCAGAAAGTTATTATCAATGGTAAAAGTTCTTCCGGGTCACCTGTACTAATGGGTGTCCCTGAAGGCTCAATTCACGGCCCATTCTTATTTCTAGTGTATATTAATGACTTACTTACCTTGTAGGGATAATTGTGATATAGTATTATTTGATGATGACACTTGCTTGATTTTCAATCATTTAAATGTGACGAAGTGAATAATGCTATTTCAAAATTAGTGCATTGGTTTAACGTTAATAATCTACATATGAATGGAAATTAAACTAAATGTATTAAATTTACAACATCGAGTCTTAAAAATCTGAATACCAATGTGTTTTTAAATGGGAAAGAACTGAGCCCTGTTGAATCCACTGTTTTTCATGGCATCACTCTCAACGCAAGGCTTTAGTGTGGCCCCCATATATCCAAACTAGTAAGCAGACTAAGTTCTGCAGCTTATGCTGTAAAAAAGATTAGAGGTCTCACTTGTGTCGAGACAGCTAGATTAGTTTATTTCAGTTATTTCCATAGCATAATGTCTTATGAGATTTTACAGAAGAGGGCCATTAGAGCTATTTACAACCAAAAACCGAGAGAGACTCTTAGAGATAAATTTAAAGAAATAAATATATTAACTTTGGCCTCTCAGTATATTTACGAAAATTTAATGTATGTTCACAAAAGCAAAGGTAGTTTTAGTAAAAAAAGTGATGTACACTCTGTAAACACTAGGAACAAACACAAGCTAGTGATACCAGTTGCTGACTGGACCATAGAATCAGTAATTCATTCTGGGGCAATGTATACGCTTACAACAAAGTCCCAGAAAATATATGTCTCTATTACCAAGTTTAAATATTTTATTAAACAAAAACTGTATAAAAAGGGTTATTATAGTATAAATGAATACATGGTTGATAATAACCCCTGGGAATGAGGTGGTCGCTTCCAAGCTGTTTCTAAAATTAATTTTGTAAATAATTTGTACAACCATTTATGTAAACTTCACTTCAAAAAAAGTCCCGCTGGGTTTTTTGCTGCTTCTTCCTAGGACAGAGGTTTTTTTCGAACCAGTGGTAATGTAAAAAACGACTTTCAATAAGAATTACACATGTGATCTATATTGAATAAAAAAATATTCTATTCTATTCTATTAAGTTAACTAGCGCTTTTTCTATTTTATCAGTATTAATACAAATATTTTCAATTTGAAACTTATTTACTTATTTATTACTTATTTTCTTTTTTCTTAAGTTAACGCCAGTTGGATCTACTTATTACTCTGATAAGTCTTGTTATAAAATACTGTAACTAATACTTTTCCTGCTCTTCTTGTTTCGAATTATATTGCTGTCCCCAACGGACATTCATTAAATATTAATCCGGAATACAATAAAATGAAGGAAAAAGTCGCTCAGTTCCCAGGTGACGGTATAACTTTAAATCAGTATTATTCCGTCATAGGGTAAGGCAATTCTATTTTAAAAAGGGTCAAGACACGGAGAAAATAGGAAAATATGCAATGTAAGAATAGTTACAATTCTAAAGAAAATACGATTATTTTGACTCGATAATATTTATCCTTGTGCAATACTCAAGAAAGAAAGCTAGTACATAATTTAAATATATTATTTCATTCGTACTTCAAAATTAAACAGCGACAGTTTCGTAGAATTTCCATAAATAGATTATGCCCCATACGGACTGCGCAACGTTGAATTCCTTTCTCAATTTTTAACGAAGTTAATACGTTTAAATATTTACCCAGTTAAATCGAAAGACAGTAATCATTAAGTACATTATTTAAATATTATATATGATTTCAAAATTTACATCTATCTCTTCATAACTCTTAAACTACAAAATTGGATTTTGATAAATGAGATACCTACTGACGCGCCTTTAAATTTTTAATTTAGCATATTAATTTGTGTATCACATGCCACCACAAACAAAGAGTTCCACACCAAAAGTTTGTGACAAAATTGGCAATAGTCCATTTACCCATTAAATATTATTTAAAAAAGTATGCAATGTTTGAATAAATGCGATGAGACAATATTCAAAAAAAATAACTGTGTTTTCGCACAATAAATATAATTCAAGTGTCATTTTTTGTATGTTGTTTGCTCCTTGCAATTATGTCCATCCAAAAGTTGGAAGAACCGCCCTTTGTAGCACATCACATTTTTCTTTTGTTCGTGTGTATATTTTTTTGTTTTGCAAAAGTGCTTACCGTATATTATTTTTGAAAGCGATAGTAGCCTAATGGCAAGGTGCGAACCGCGAACTCAATAGGACGTGGGTAAGATTACCAGGATTGTTAAAGGGATTATAAGTAATATTAATAGCGTTTCTAGTATTTATACAAAAATATTAAACTTTTGTCTATCTACTAACTGCGACCCGCGGTTTCAACCGCATATATCACGCGTCTGAGCTGACATGACATGACATGACACCTCGCTCATTTATATTGAACTAAATTTATTAGCTAAAAAATTGGCATAATTAATGGAGCTTTAATCTATCGGCATATGTACGTTATAAAGCAAAGTTAAATTTATCTACTATACCTCCCAGCGAGAGGGTGGGTGGCGTCACCCCACCTTCGCCCCAGAAAGTGCCCGAAGCGTGTTTTCAGTTTGAAAGAGATCAGACACGGTACATGAAAGTGGAGGTACGAAATGACCTCCATACTTTCATGTACCGTTGATATTACTTTTATACATAAAAAGCGATATCACTTATAGTTTCGCGCAATCTGCCTCGAAATATGATTTTTTAATCATTTATCGGTTTTTGTTCAAAGATTAGTTTTAATAAAATTTCCAAATTTACCGCCAAAATATGTATAACTAAAGTAAAGAATAGAATGTGCTCCTTATAAAGAGGTATAATTTCTTTCTGCACTCCATTAATCTACCTGCACACTTTCATGTATCGTATACGATTTTCTTTAAAACTGAAACCGCGCTTCGACATTTTCTGGGCGCGCGGGTGGTGACGCTCATCCGGGAGGAAGAGGGAGAGTGGATAAAATTTAAATTTGCTCTATAACGTACATATGCCGAAAGATAAATCGGGCAGCTAGCGTTAATGCGTCGTCCGCGCGCCGAGCCGAGTATTGAATTATTTTAATTTTTCATTATCTCTTAAACTATGCGTCCAAATAACATGCTATAAACAGCAAAGTGTATCTTCATAAAATTGTCTTAATTATGAAGGAGCTTTCGTTCTTAAGGATTAATATGCCATGCCTAATAATAACGCTCATAAATCACTATTTTTTTTACAAATTACCTTATGTGGTTTATGTACGAGTATAAGAAATAGGCAAAATATTGTATTAACGTATCACTAACCATTACGCCAATGCACGCGGATAAATCATTTCGTAAGCGCTTTTTCTTCTGACTTGCTTAACAAAATCAATAGCTAGCCAGCTGAGAGGTGTATGTAGCCTTATCTTAGATAGCCTATACAATTTGTCATGAATTTGGCTATATACGAAAATAATTTTTCAAATCGGACTGGTAGTTCCACAGACTAGCGTGTTTAAACAAATAAAAACACTTTGCCGCTTTATTATATTATAGTATATAGTATAGATAATGTAAATAACGCCACATTAATAGATCATATCTATATGAAGTCGGGGCACTATTCTATACATACATATAAATAAAAGTGAAGAGTCTGTCTGAAATATCGAAATAACTCTCAACAATAATATGTCATATTCAGTTAAGGGGTTATTTGAATGCCATTAGAACATGAATAACCATTTTTATAATTTTGTCTGTCTGTCTGCCTGTCCGGGCTAATCTTAAGAATGAATGGCTTAAATGATATTAATGAAACTTCAATTATTTTTTTTACGTTGTAGAGCTGCAGCTATATTATGGTTGTAGCACGAATGGGTCGGCTCGACCGGGAAGGACCACGCTCTCGCAGAATACTCAGCGTAAAATAGCAGCTTAATGCTGCTTAGTGTAGAGAACTGAGACCCTTTTACTTGAAAAGAGGCATTCCATCTTAGTCCTCAGGTGTGACAACGCATCTGCATTTTGATTCCTTATTGAGGTTAGATGTAGATGTCTATGGGTCACAGCAACCACTTATCATCAGGTGGATTGTATGCTCGTTTGTCACCTCATTCTATAAAAAAAAGATAGACAGCAGCCAGGAGTGATATAAGTTTATATTTCTCGGAAACACTTAGTTTTTTTTTGAAAATATGAAAAATTATTATAAAAGAAATTGTCTTTGATTACGTTAAATATATATAACGCCACATTAATTGTTCCAACACAGGCGAAGTCGGGGCGGGTCGCTAGTATTATATATTGTCGCAAAGTAGTTTTTAAGCATTTCGTGTAAGACTACTTTATGCCCTTCACAATGTGCTTAAAATACACACAATTATGAAATTTAATGACACCATCATTCACTAAAACGTTTTTCACATTATTGCCTAGAAGTAAAAAAAAAGTATTATAACAGCTCCTTTCGGTGCTGGGCAAGCCTTTCATTTTTAAAAGGGTAACGGATATTTATTTATAGAATATGGTTACCATATTCTATAAAATGTCCCAAACGAGTACACAGTCCAACCGATTGTAAGTGGATGCTGTGGCCCATAGACATCTTCATCTATCTTCAATTAATAATCAAAATGCAGACGCGTTCTCAGCCTTGGAGACTAAGATGGAATGCAGTGATAAGGGTCTTCCAGTAATAATGCCTCATTTCCAGTAATAAGGGGTTTAAAAGGTCTCCGGTTCTCTACACACTATGGTGAGTGTAGAGAACCGCCGACCCTTTTAAAACCGAATTTCGTATGCGAAACACAGCACTATTATGCTGCAATTTTACACAGTATTCTGTGAGAGCGTGGTCTTTCCCCGGTCGAGCCGACCTATTCGTGCTACAACCAGAATATAGCTGCAGCGTGGTTCTACCACGTATGAAATTTGTCAGCCGCGCTGCTCCTGTGCGTGTTGGCGGACTTAAAATGTCCTCGAAATATTTTTTATTCCTGAGATCATGCAAATTTTCTCACGATGTTTTCCTTCACGGTTAAGCTCTTAGTAATTCTTTATATTTTAAGACTATAGCCTACACAGTTTAAGATAATGTAAAGGGGGTCGTTGCATTCAACTTCGTCATCAGAACGTCAAGGAATATAATATTTTATGGTAGTAATTACAAAACGATACTCGAAAAAAAAGGCACTTGTTTAGGATGTTGTCATTTAATTCATTAATATTTTTGTTCCTTATCACCAATTTATTAGGTTGAGGTAATTGTTTAGCCTTTTCTAACTTAACATTTTTCATTCGATAGAGCCTCAGGGTACACCGCGTGCGGGTGAGCTTGGCATTTGAAGAAGAAGTTAGTCCACTTATTCTATCTCTTCAAGTAACAAAGTACTGGTAGTTATTATTTGTTTTAATGACGAAATAAACGAAATAAAAAAAAAACTTTATTTAACATATGAGCCGAAACAAATTTAAAATTTTCTAATTTTCCATTTGGTAATTTTTTTTTTGATTTTCGTTCCGTGTGTTTAAGAAATTGATTGATATTTTCAATTATTGTCTTAATAGGCAGTGTCACTTATAAAGAGAATTTAGTTTGCTTTATTTGCTTCTAAATGCTTTCTATCTTGCTTAAGTATTTATTGTTAAATTGTGTTGGTGCTATAATTAACGATCCTAAGTGTATTTTCTTGGTAGTGAAATTGTTAAATTATATTAAATATTTAACAATTTAAATATTTAAATTAATTAAATTGTTAAATGTTATTATTTTTAGTTATTATTTAACGCGGTAACGATACCGCGTGGAGTAGGACTGTTTGATAATTAAATTATTAGTTTTTTTTTTTTTTAATTATAGTTATTAATTTTTAAATATATTAATAAATAAAATAATATCTTTCATTATCATCATCATCATTAGACTTTATCACAAGTTCACTGCTCAACATACATACTGCTCCCCCTTAGACTGCCTTATAGCAACTAAATATGGCAAATGTGCCCCACATTTGCTATAGTTGCAACGCTTAGTAAGCGACTTGGCAACCGCAGATTTTTTTTTAAATATATATTTCATATTATATATTTCGACGTAGTTTATTTTACGTCCTATACTATTACTAATTACTTTACTTATACTTATACTTTACTTATATTATACTTATGCTAAAATTAGTCTTTGTCATATCCATTTTTACTCCAACATCGAGGTTCGCCTTGTATAATATGTGTCGGTCGAATCATGTTGCTCTGGATTTCTTCAGCTTCTATATACAAACAATTATTTAAACATATTATAAATTATATAAACACAGGCAGAGATTTATAATAGCTTTAATCGTTTAACAAGCATACATAATATTGCATAGTTAAGCTAGGTCACAATGTACGCAATAGAGCCTTTCCCCATTTAAAAGTACTATTCGAATAAAGGTAGGAAATTATTAGCTGCAAAACACGTAGTGCATATTGGTCATTTTACACAGTAAAAGACAATTATCCAACGATGTACCTTAATTAACAGGTACTATAGAAATGTTAAACGTCCTCCTTTTATTACTGTGTTATGTACAATTGAAATAATTAGTACGTGCTTGTTAGCGGACATACAATCCCTCTTAATAAATTTTTTTCAGAAATAAAATGTTCGCGTTCATACAACATCGAGCGCGTGTTTCTTCTAAGATAACAGAATAACCTAAGATTAATATTACCTAAGATATAATTTATAAGAATATCTATATGGCACGTTTGTCTGTATGTTATGTAAGTAAGATTTTTTTTAATATACAATTTTCTAAATAAACGTAATTGACTTGAAACGTATTTCTTACACATTATTTGTTTTAATAGTTTTAAAACCTTTATCCAAATTATTTCAAAAACAATGTAATGATATAAAAACATGTGAATTTTCCTTTTGTATTACTAAATATTAATTTTTAATAATACTATTAAAATTTAATTTATACTTAGCGCTCACAGGACTCGGGCCAAATAGCACCGGTAAATGTCATGCTATCAGTAGGAAAATGTGCCGTGACAGAATCGTAGTATGAAGTAAAATTACAACCTCGTTATGTTTTGCTGTAGATATGGAATGAAGGTTTATCGTTTTAAAATGTATATTTTGATATATAGCCGAAATTCCCATACCTTATTTAATTTATATTCAATTAAATAAAGTCGCTTAAGTAAAGTTACAGCCTATACATACGTTCCACTGCTGGACACAGGCCTGCTCTCACTCTGAGAGGGTTTTAGGCAAGGAAGTGTCCGCCGCACTGTCCCAAAGAGTGGTAGCGGACTACATGTGTTTTGTTTCTCAGACATACAAATTTCTTCACGTGGTAATCAGCACTTAAAATTGCAATCTTTATTTTACAGGGGACTGAACTGTTGATTGCGTACTGTAAAATTTACAATAAAATAAATCGTTATTAATCAACTAACACTATACAATGATCTTAAAACAACGAATCTTAAGTTTGTGATTACTAAAGTGAATGATTTAATTTAAAGCATAAAATATAATAATTGATTAGAGCATGGAATACTTTTATTTTATTGAAAACTATCACTTACATTGTTTTTGAAATTGCATCCAAAAATGATTTATAGTAATAGAAACTCTCCTCTCATACAGCATTTCCTCCAATAAATAAATTGGCAGCCTAACAAGAACTATAGGAATGAAATAAAGTAACGATCCGATTGTGCTCGTTATCCGGAAAATTCGCACAAGCAACGTCACTTTATGAAACATTATGTAATGTCTGATCCAATACAAAAGTTCTTTATATATGAAATGCTATTCATTACGTTCGATTTGTTTGAGTTTTGCTTGGTGAAATTGGGATTTTATTTATGTTCTTTTCCGTCCAATAAAAGGAATAATTATTGAATTCGCAGAATAACCGTATATTTGTAATCAACTTATATAATGTAATAAATAAATATTTGTTATTGTTCTAAATTATTAGATGCTTTGTAAGGGCTTAAATAAATGTTCCTATTTTATTGTCAAGAATGTAATCGAAAAGTTTACTTTTTATAGGATAATATAATTAATAATTGAATTATTCAAAACGAACATTTTCAGCACTTTCCAGCTCTGAAATTTGTTTAACGTTTCAAGTTTCTATCTATCTCATCAAAAATATAGTGTAAAATTAATCTTCAAATTTGTACTGAACAGAAAAATACGCAAAAATAAAAGAAAATGTTTTAATAGTAAGTGGGCTTATATTGCATTGTCGTGCTGTTCTGAACTATATTTAAAGTTTCAAGGCTCTAGATAATAGGGAAGTTGGTATAAAATCGATTACATAATTATTGCAGAATACAAGCACTAAAGATAGCGAGTTAATAAAATTATGGTAAAGAAAATGCTAACTTGTTTCCTTCTGTCGTCTGTTACGATACCCGCGGGACGACATGGGGTAGTGGATATTCTTACACCGCAACTACATGGTCCTAAAAGGCGACGGAGGGAAACAAATCAGAAGATGGGCAGCAGCGGCATCCTAATAATAATAAAACCCTCACTATGGCTAATATCCCCCTATGAGACAATCTATGGGGGAGGCCTATGTTCAGCGGGGAACTTTTGATAGTCTGTAATGGTAATGATAAATAAAACACTATTAATTGAAAAGAATTGAATAAAGACTTCTTACTTTTTTAGTTGCATTTCTTATAAAAAAAACTTTAATATTAAATAGAGTAACATAATAAATTAAAACGTGCTTCGTTTCTAAATATCAGTAGAACTGATAGTTCCATAGCAATTTTATTTCTTTATTCAAGTACACTTGAATGTGAGGGCAGATTGCTGTGCACACATTGCAATTCAATTTTGCCACTATCGTAATATCATTTTCCTATACAGTGTTGTTGATAAAATTCAATTTATTTGCGTTAAACATAGATGTCGGTGGTGTGAGTTAAAATTGTCACTGCACTTCACCTTCAAAAGTAAAGGGTCATTGGTTCGATAATCCTTCGCTAATCCACACCCGCTGTTGCACCGCGTGGTTCTCCTACCGCATTATTAATTTCTTTAGTTTTAAAATTTATAACCGCTAGTGTTTTTCGGCTATACACTATCATAGACATACAGTAACACCTACAACATTACACACCACAATATTTCGAATTAACGCCGATTATAGTCGATGATCAACCTCGAGAGAGACAAAAGCCAAAAGTTATTTGGTTTTATCTCAATATAGAGAATATAAATGAATAAGTACCTATAGTGTAAACTATATATTTTACTTAGATAGAAAATTAGACACTGACTGTACGTATAAGTATTTAATAGAACAAGTATTAAAAATAATTATGTCCTTTACGAGACTTGAGGCTACTAGCGTTCGGTAGCTGAAGCGAAAGTGTTTCTAATCGGTTTATTTCTTGCTTCCCAGAGTCAGCAACTTCACTGCCTACCGTGTTGTGGCCAACATTTTAACCGTACGGTCCACAACTTCAAACTATTACCGGATGTTGCCAACACGGCTCCTCCCATTGTGCCTGCCCTCAGGCGCACACACACATATACACCTCGTATAGCTGAAACACACATATTTAAGCATTAAAAATGTGACCTATAGTTAGATTACCCAAATTACTGTTATCTCTTAAGAAAAACAGAGCTTTGATAGCTTGAATTAACCCCTTTTTGTTTAAGACTTCCTCCACGACTAACTTTATCAGTTCACGCCCTTCAATTCGTGTGAATGTTTTCAGTTCATTCCTTTGGTCCAAGGAAAATGACTGCCAGTTCACTTTGTCGTACTGGGCAGTGATCAAGTTAGTTTTAGATAATTGCAATTTTCTACACGCTTATAAAAGATAATATATGAAAGAACATTTTATAATTATTTTAAATAATATATTTCATAATTATTTTAAACAATGTTTCAATATATAAAACATTTATCTTTACCTCCAACACGCCTCTTGTTTTCACTATTCAGTATTTATTTATTCAGCATGCCAATCGTGAATTTTAATCCATGGTTTTTATTTCTGCAGCGGCCACTCTTTTATAGGTTCTATTAGATCTTCTGCTACCTCTTATGTATTTTTCGTATCTGTCTTGACCAAGGCATTTTTTATTTGAAAGGGCCTTTAAAAGTAGGTAATAGCTTGCTTCGTCCATCATTTGTCCAACTTTAAATTTTAGCAGTACCAGATCTCCTTCATTATATTGCTTAGCTTTTGTACGTTTGATATCAAAGTTTTTCTTTGGGAGTTAGCATTTGTCCGTATGTTTTGTTCACATATTTATGCAACTTAGTTACATCCGTAGTACAACCGTCAACATTTTCAAGCTCAGACATTAAATTATCACTAACGGTTCGCAACCTGTAACCGAAAAATACTTCGCTAGGAACAGCTTTCGTGATTTTATGAAACGTGCTATTAATCCTTTGTTGTAAGTGTATGATACATTTATCCCAACAATCTTCATTTAAATCTGCTTCCATTGTTTTCATGGCTTCTAAAATTGTCCTGTTAAACCTCTCGACTTGCCCATTAGACCCAGGTATACCCGTAGATACAGTATGTAACCTAATACTTTTGTTAAAACAATCTTACAAAACGAACTGCACTGCAATGCGTAACAATACGAAAATAACTTCCTAATAAGTAATGCCTAAATTAATAGAATCAGGCGTTACTTTGCGGAAATCCATTATATTAAAGTTGGAAAAATTTACTTTGCCAATATCCGCTTAATAAAATAAAATGATGTGTCTTACCTAGTTTGAAGAGCACCTTCCGCCCTTCCTCAATTGCGTGCACTATCCCCGTCACCACTAATCCCAGCACCACTACTCCCACCACCACTACACTAGGAAAGACACACCATCGACGACAATATGACGTGTTTCGCCTCTACACGAGGCATCTTCAGGTGTAGTAGACTCTACGGTGGCTGACCGCTGGCGAGCGGCGAGCCAAAAACAGCTGCTATTTATAAGACTCGTTGACGCAACCGCTCCCCACTTAAGTAGCGAGCGACCGCGTCATGCGATAAAACATGCGACCAATCACCACCTGACGTACGCAGCCGCCTGCTATTAAATTAATAACAAGCCACTGCGAACGCCCGCCTACTCCTCCAACCACGCAACCAATCGCTAATCACCGTGAAGGTGACATACGACCATATTGTGAGACTGTCCGTTATTGAGAGCAGGTTTAAAGATGTTTAAGAGGTGAGTTAGAAACATTTGTTTGTTCATTCAGCAGTAAACATTACTATTTTTATTTTTAATATCTCCAACTATTCCAGCACACACAGTCGCAGCCCTTTATTACAAGTATGTAAGACTTTAAAGGAGTGGTCGTTGGTTAAGTTGTGTCCAGTGTCCAAGAGATGTTTAGCGAAATCGGGATTGCAATTCCTGTACGCGGCTAAATGCTCTTTGTAATGTGTCTCGAAGTTGCGACCAGTCTGACCCACGTAAACGTCGTGGCATTCGTCATAAGTTTATAAACACCCGACTTTTGACGAATATCTAACTTATCTTTATTATTACAGACATTCCTAAGATAATTATTTGTTTTAAACGCAACGTACACGCCGCTCTGTCGAAGAGTATTAGCAATTTTTTCAGATATGGAGCCTAAGTAGGTCAAATTGCTCACATATCAATGAACACTTTGAGGTTGAACCGCGTACAGAGAATTGCGGACGGCATGCTTTTCTTTCTTTTTAATTAAATTGTTAATGAGATTTTTTGAATAACCATTAGAGACCGCCATTTGATAAATTACGTTAAGCTCTCTTAAATAATGTTCTTTACTTAATGGGACAGTAAACAAACGATTAATATAACAATAAAAAGCGGCTTAGAAATGAGGATATCCGCAGTAGAACCAGAGTGACCGACATAGCCCAACAGATTAGTAAGCTGAAGTGGCAATGGGCCGGCCATATAGCTAGAAGAACCGACAACCGATGGGGAAAAAAGGTTCTCGAGTGGCGGCCTCGTACCGGCGGACGAAGTGTAGGGCGTCCCCCCACTAGATGGAGTGACGACCTGGTAAGACATGCAGGAAGTCGATTGATGCGGGTGGCTCAGGACCGTGCTTTGTGGCATTCCTTGGGGGAGGCCTATGTTCAGCAGTGGACTTGTGAAGGGCTGTAATGATGATGATGAGATGACACGATGACGCGGGGATGACCGTGTCGGTATGAGTTGGCTTTCGGTAAATTTGGAAAACATGCAACGCCTCCTTTCTCGTTATTGTTAAGTTGAGGAAATTAAGGGCACAATCTTGTTCCAATTCAAGCTTAAATTTAATTTTATCGTGGACTCTATTTATTTCATTAAGGAAAAGATCCATTTGTCTCCTTGTGCCAGTCCAGCAAATAATTATGTCGTCTACATATCTATAATAGTACAAAATATTTTGATTGACAACTATATGTTGTTTTTCGAAATTATCCATGAAAATGTCCGCCATAAGAGGACTTAGAGGGGACCCCATAGCTAACCCTTCTTTTTGTAGATAGAAACGGTTATTAAACCGAAAATAGTTTTGTTTCATACAGAGAGAGGGTAAATTAAGAAAATCACTTGTTTCTCCGGGATGTAGACGACTTTTATTTAAGAGATCTGCGAGTATACGCAAACAGTCAGGGGATGGGACATTTGTAAAAAGACTATCAACGTCTAAAGATAACAACATGGATTTAGGAGGAATACCAATATCTTTAATTTTGGAAACGAGATCTAAACTGTTTTTAAGGCTGTAAGTTGGGTTGAAACCAGATTTCTCCCGAAGGAGGAAGTTTAATTTTTTAGCAAGGAAATAAGCTGGTGCACCTATATATGAGACAACTGGACAAATAGGAACATGTTTTTTATGTATTTTAGGTAACCCATATAAAATGGGTGCTTGAGGATTCATTGGAACAAGATTGCTCCGAAACAAGTTGTGATCGGGAAAAACATATGATGACTGTTGTATACATACTTTAATATCTGAAGTAAACTTTTTGGTTGGGTCAGACTCCAATAACTCAAAGTCATCTCTTTGAATAACATCGTTAATCTTCTGGCTGTACCCGCTATTCTCCATAATGACAACAGTATTGCCTTTGTCGGCTTTAGTAACAATGAGGTTATTGTCCTTTATTCTCTGCTTTAGTGACTTATAAATAGGGAACTCAAGATTGTAATGGGAAGATGCGGGTACAGCCCGAATTTTTTTAGCTACCAAACTCTTAACGATGTTATCTTTCCTCCCGATCACAACGGTCATCTCCGCGTCAACGGCCACAGTCTCTAGCGATTTTTGGGATACCGAAGGTGTTAAATTATACTTTAGGCCTTTATGTAAGAGGGACAACTCATCCCTTGGAAACTGGACATCGGAAAGATTTTTAACGCGGGATAAAATTGGTGATATTCAGTATGTACTTCGTTATTACGTTTACGGGATGAAGTGGATACAAGTCGTTTTAACTTACGGGACTGAATTTGATATTTCTCATAAACAGCCATTGAAGCAAGTTCTCTGGCTTTCCCATCTAAAATATTAAAGTCAATATTATGTAATTTATATGAAAGTTCAGAATATAATACTTTAAGGTGGATTTTTAAATTATCTCTATTGGAAAACCAACGACGACACTCCTCATTAAGCCAGATGTTCTGAGCTTTAGAAATAGCAATATTGGCCGCTGGACTATTCGTGCCACAACGTATTTGGATATAATTGGGAATAACATGAAGTTGTTTGCACTGCTGATTGAACCAAACATTTTGGGCAGCAATACGATGGAGTTTTGTTAATTTGACATAGAGTCTTGCCTGCTCAGCCGTGCTAGCCTTAATATCTCTAAACATCTACCTACTTAATACCGCTAAACATCTCTTGGACACTGGACACAAGCTAACCAACGACCACTCCTTTAAAGTCTTATATACTTGTAATAAAGGGCTGCAACTGTGTGTGCTGGAACATTTGGAGATATTAAAAAATAAAAATAGTAATGTTGCACTGCTGAATGAACAAACAAATGTTTCTAACTCACCTCTCTTAAACATTTTTGAACCTGCTCTCCAATAACAGACAGCCTCGCAATATGATCGTTCGTCCCCTTTACGGCGATTAGCGATTGGTTGCGTGGTTGGAGTGTAGGCGGGCGTTTTGCAGCGGTTTGTTATTAATTTAATAGCAGGCAGCTGCGTACGTCAGGTGGTGATTGGTCGCATATTTTATCGCATGACGCGGTCGCTCGCTACTTAAGTGGGGAGCGGTTGCGTCGGCGAGTCTTATAAATAGCAGCTGTTTTTGGCTCGCCGCTCACTTAGCGGTCAGCCACCGTAGAGTCTACTACACCTGAAGATGCCTCGTGTAGAGGCGAAATACGTGTCGTATTGTCGTCGATGGTGAGTCCTTCCTAGTGTAGTGGTGGTGGGAGTACTCTTGCTGGGAATAGTGGTGACGGGGATAGTGAACGCAATTGAGGGAGGGCGGGAGGTGCTCTTCAAACTAGGTAAGACACATCATTTTATTTTATTAAGCGAATATTGGCAAAGTAAATTTTTCCAACTTTAATGCCTAAAGAACAATGGCGAAATAATATGTCAAATATTTTGAAGCGTCTTGAGTTATAATTCTTAAAGGACGTAATAAAACAATATATTGCATTTTATCAAATAAACATCAAAACTAGTAAAGCCAGAATAAAAGCACTACCTTTTTGGAAACATAATTGATTAACCATACATAATTGAAAACATATTTGAACCCTCACGCAGATCATCGGTGAGATTAGTGCGACCTCGTTTAAACTCATTAAACCAGTTGTAAACAGTGGCACGAGATTACTCTATCATAACTTTCTTGTTGACTTAAATGACATCGAAAGTAATAAAAAATCATTGTACAAAAATTTTCTCGCGTTAAATTCATGCTGACGTGACACAGACAATTTTCAATTTGCCACCAAATCGTAAACAATTGACAAATTAATAAAATACATACACAATAATATTGGTAAAGAGTTCCATTTTCAAAATTTGAACGTATTTTTTTTATTATATCGTTTACAAGTGGCCAGTTCTAAAAACTTTCAGTGTCACCCTTGTATATAATCCAGTGACGCAGCTGCTTCTGTTAAAATTTTAGCTCCATTTTTTTTTTATTTGTACAGTAATTGTAGTAAATTGGTCCATCCGATTTCTTTGTCACTTAAAGTAATAAACATTGGAGGTAACCTAATCGTCAAATTATCGCGAAAAGATCTCTTTTTCGTTCACTCCAATACCAAACAGAATTTGGTATCGATCGCAGGAAAGGCAAATTACTTTCGATACAATTATTAATATATACTCGTCTGATTCAATTTGCTGCCGTGTAATATTCGTATTTTTCCCCATATGCCTGAATGCAATAGTAAGTTAATCAAGAACTCTTATCCTCATAATTTTCATTGCAACGTACAGTAAATGATACGAAGTAACTCCACGCTGGTCAGATCTACGTAATTCACTAGTCGCTATTGTGAATAGTGCCGCATTTATTCTGTCTCTGATTGTTCGGAAATAGCCCAAATAAATCGATTGGAAAGAAAGATCTTCAGCATGTTCATCAAAAATTATACTGTTTGGAATATTATACTGTGCAAGTGCAATCCGTAAATACTCATCATTCCACATCAAAGTCTGTTATTGTGCTGTGTTAAATTGTCTTCAATCGGTATATTATCACTTATTTCTTCTCGATTAGTTTTATTAATATTAGGAACATCATTGAAAAATCTTTCGTCAATTTTAATATCATAGAATATATAAAGTGGAATTTGAAGCAAGTACTGAAGCCATGCACGAAGTGTTCTTCGATTTACCAGTCCCAATAAGTAGGTTTAACATTTTTTTATTAAATCTAATTGTATATTTTGCTCATAGAATATTTTTTTAAATATATTGAGCCTAAATAATAAATTTTAGAAATATTTTTTTGATTCAATGAGATTATAAATAATACATATTGAAAATTATTCCGGTTTAATATAAGACTGATTTTTTTTTATAGAATAAGGGTGACAAACGAGCATACAGTCCACCTGATGGTAAGTGGTTGCTGTGGCACAAAGACATCTACATCTATCTTCGTCTGCGAATTTAAATGCAGATGCGTTGTCAGCCGTGACGACTAAGATAGAATGCCTCTTTTCCAGTAAAAAGGGTCTCCGGTTCTCTACATTCACCATACGAAACACAGCAGCATTAAGCTGCTATTTTACGCTGGTATTCTGTGAGAGCGTGGTCCTTCCCCAGTCGAGCCGACCCATTCGTGCTACAACTATACTATTAATATAGCTGCAGCATGGCTCTAGCACGTAAAATTAGAAAAATATCTCTATCTCGGGAAGAACCAAAAAGAAACTCAGCGGGACATTTTTTTGAAATTGTAAAGTTTAAAATCATGTATTATGTAACACAAATAATATAGAACTGCACGGCTGTATTACAGTCTATAAAAAATCAGTCAATAAATGATGATGATTATGAAATATATTGAGAAACCAAAGTTAATATACTTTAGTTTTTCAATAAGTCTCCTTAAGGTTTAGGTTATAAAGGTATCTTTTCTACAATTCAAATATTATTTGGTGTCAATCGTGTTACTGCACGGAGTTTTATACGGAGAATTATATACGATGCGATAATAATATTATGCTTCAGAACTAACTAAAATAAATTGACCTAATTTTTTTTAACTACTGAAACTTCTAATCAATTAGACTTTTTGGCAGAACTAAGTCTGTTTGCTAGTTTAGGTTTATGAAAGCATAATTCACGCTTCACGTGAACGTGAAGTAATTCTATTTGGAAATGATTTGGAATCAACAATAATGAACTTATATCTATTTAAAAGCACATTTATATTAAGATAAAAAAAACACTATAATGAAACATTATAGTGTTTTTTTTTTTTTTAAGTTAGCGTGAACCTGATGATATAATTTTAATATTGCATTACCCACTTCTTCATATTTTAGCGATTGCCGTCTGGTTTTGAAAATCAATTATCATCATCAAATATAACTTTGTTATTTTATTGGCTAGGTAAGGTAAGTCAGCCATAAACTAAGAACAGGAAGTGTGTATATATTCGTCCAGTAAGTGTTTTAAAAGGCGATTATGGGAAAGGCCAGGAATCAGCATCGTGATCTCTAATATATACCGTCTCAAAAATTATGGATGTAAATCACACAGACTGGCGACGGGAAGCGGCATAAAATGAGTGAAACACGGGTCAAGACACGAATTGAATTTCCGTTTCTGTACATAGCTTTGAAGTTCAAATGGCTGTGAAGTACTGCTACCACTTTTTTCTTATAGAATGGGGGTCAACATGTCACTGTTGAAAAAAATTAATCTTAATCATAAAAGTTATAATCCCTTTCTACCGGAAACGAGGAATTCCTACTTAGTCTTGTATACTTAGGAGGATAGATGTAGATTTCTATGGGCCACAGCATCCACTTAACATCAGGTGGACTGTGTGCTCGTTTGTCATTATTATTATATAAAAAAATCTCTAAAGTGGTTTACTTTTGCATGAGACGTTACAGGATTTTGTAAAAAAGTTAAGTTACGACTCCTTATATACGTCTCACTCCTGGGTACAGACCTTTTCTCATTTATGAGAAGGTTTTAGGGCAAGGTTTTGAGAAGGTTTTAGGTTTAAAATCCACCGTGCTGCCGTGACTATTAAGAACTTGAGATACTTTTTGTTTCTTTTTTTTTTTTCAATAAACTTTGTTTATAAAATATTAATATAATTAGTAAATTTTAACGATTTTTGGCACTGAGAAATGCTTATTAATATTTATGAAAACAAATAGTAACGGGACGCTATCTTACGAGGGTAATCTTATTTTCAAGATTTCTCTGAACTTAATTACATAAAATATGAAGAGCTTTCCGCGTCCTTAACTATGGAAGTATTTTCTATTTTAAATATTTCATTTCTAAGAAATTAATTAAATTAATGTGATAAGGAATAAATAAAAATATAAATTAATATTTAAATCATCAAATTTTACACATCATGTTACCACGTTTTTATTAAGTCACTTTCTTGTTTGTCTGTCTATCTATCTGTCGTTCCGTGTGGAATCTTAAAACTCAAATTTCGAGCACTTCTATAATAATTTGTATCGTTAGGAATACTGAGGAGAGAGTATGATTTTTCACGTTTTCGTTTCCCTTCGGAACAACATTGAATATCCTCCTTTCAACTTTTTCATTTGCATTGCTTTCAATTTTTCTCGCGTTAAATTTTACTCTATTTGAAAAATAATGACTAAGGCGTTTTGATAAATTTTTTTCGTAAAGCGTATTCTCCATATAATACTTTTTTGTGGATATTTTTTGAGATTTGATCAACGGAAAAAAATATTTGTAGATTATTTTGCATTTTATAATATTTATCCCGTTAGAACTTTATTTAGAAATCAAGTGAAGCTTATTGAATTCTAGTCCTTTAAAAGATTTTAATACTTATTCTGCTTCTTCAGCAGACTATAACAGAACACTGCTCGTTTTATTTATTTATTTATTTAACTTCATGTACACATTTAATGTATATAGGCGGAATTAATGCCCGAGGCATTATCTACCAGTCTACCTTAGAGTAGTGCAGAGATAAAAGAGGTAGGTGTAATAAGAAGTACAGAAATTTAATATTCACATATATATAAACACATACATATATATATAAGCGTATATGCATATAACTGAATACATATAAACATAATGTACATATATACATTTATAATACATATTTTAAATATAATATTTATTAAACACAGTTAACTATGAACGATAAGTTGATTCTGCCATTTTATTGACGAGAAGTTCTCGCACTTTGGATTTGAACAAAAACCGGTTTCCGTGCCTCCTGCTTTCGGAAGGAACAGCGTTCCAAAGAAGAACATATTGAATAAAGAACGATGATTGAACAACGTTAGTACCAAAAGGGGGGCACTGAAGCAAAAGGTTATTAGTGTAACGGAGAACTCTATCATGGTTGGAGCTAAGATACTGTAAATGAGAAGTTAAATAAGATAGAGGATGAGGAGACATCAAGATAGAGTAAAGAGTAGTGAGTGCACGTAGACTAAGGCGCTGACCAATGGTAGCCAGTTAAGTTGAGAGCGATAAGTAGACACATGATCATACTTTCGAAGATTAAAAATGAATCGAATGCAGTTATCAAGAAGACGGTCATATTTGTTCAAGATTTCTGCATTCAGGTCAAAATAACACACATCACCATAGTCAAAAATGGGAAAAATTAAGGTGTGCACAATAATCGTCTTGTTTCTGGACGGGAGAAAGTTTTTCAGGCGGTAGAGAGAACGCAAAATACCTGTGACTTTCTGAGAAACATTTGTCACTTGAATTTGCCAGCACAAGGTGGAGTCAATGTGTAAGCCAAGGTCTTTCACGGTATTACTCAGTTCCAAAATAAAACCGTAAGAAATGATTGGTGGTAAAGCTGTGTCCAGGTGGTAAAGCTGTGATCCAGTTTCTTTATCATCCGATGGCTAACTATTATTATAGCCTGACATTTGGATGAGTTAACATTAAGGCCAAACCTGTCAGACCAGTTCTTTATATACTCAAGGTCCCTATCAGAATCAATTTCTGTAAATATACAGTCAACCTTCGCGTGTGAGTACAACTGCAGGTCATCAGCATACAAATGATACGCACACTGAAGATTTGGGGTAGTGAGATTTATAAATATTGAAAATAACAACGGAGATAGAATACCACCTTGAGGAACACAAGCATGCACGTCACACCAACTTGATGGAAACTCGTCAATGCGGACTGACTGTTGGTGGCCTCGAATATAAGATGAGAACCACTCCAAAGCCTCAGATGAGATCATAGAAAGGGAAAGGATAGATAGTAGGATGTCATGACTGATGGCATTAAAGGCGTTAGAGAAGTCAACCAAAGCCAGAACAGTGACTTTAGTTTCCTACATGCCTGCCCTAATGTCACCAGTGACTTTGAGGAGCACGATAACAGTGCTATGGCCTGGCCTGAAACCAGACTGTAAAGGGCTTAACATGATATGATGAATAAACTGTGATAGCTATTTGTGCACACAGGTCTCTAGTACCTTGGATAAAAAGGGAAGAATATAGATCGGAAGTGATTGGGTAAAGAAGGATTGGAAATCTTGGGCAGAGGAATGACGTAAGCTTTACGCCACAGCGACGGGAAAACTTCATAATCCATAAAGAAGTTAATTATAATATGGGAAATAGCAGGAAGGAGATGGTCTATGATATTAATAGTCATACGGCGACTGATATTGTCACAACATATAGCATTTGACTTAATGGAAAGTATTACCTTCCTGATCTCATTCGTCGCTATTGGAGAGAAGCGAAAAGGAGCGATATTAGAACCCATTAAACCCATTAACTGATTAACAGTTTGAGACTTGGTTTGGTGATCCAAAGGTGTATGTGAAGAGAAGTGACGATTGATATCATCCAAACCAATTTTCCCTGAAAATCAAAATGGAACTTTTTGCCAATACCCATGGTTCCAAGGAAGCATTTACGTGGTAGAGCCATGCTGCAGTTATATTACTGGTATAGATGTAGCACGAATGGGTCGGGTTGACCGGGAAAGGACCACGCTCTCACAGAATACCAGCGTAAAATAGCAGCATAACGCTGCTGTGTTTCGTACGGTGAGTGTAGAGAACCGGAGACCCTTTTTACTGAAAACGAGGCATTTTATCTTAGTCCTCATGGGTGACAACACAGCTGCATTTTGATTCGTAATCGAGGATAGATGTAAATGTCTATGGGCCACAGCAACCACTTACCATCAGGTGGACTGTGTGCTCGTTTGTCACTCTTATTATATAAAAAAACTTCCAGATATCTGCGGGGGAATAGGATATGATGTTGCTAAGAATATATCGGCGTTTTGCGTTGCCTATCATCTGGTTACACTGATTTCTTGCAGTTTTAAATATGGACCAATTAAATTAAATCGAGCCAGGTGTCCTCCCCGTCGGGATTGTGGTGAGTGGCTTGTAGAGGTAGAACATTAAGGCCAACCGACTCGATTATTTGAAGGAACTTATAGGAACGGGATGAGTGCGGAGCCAGGAGATTTGTATTAAAACCACCCATGATGACTATAAGCGTAATCATAGCATACCATAACTAATGCGGATTTAACACAATCTACAATCGCTTCGCGATGGAATTTTCTGTAATTCATAAGCTTGGCATGTGGATTTTCGATCGCGGTATTAAATTTTTCGAAGTTCACGTTCAAGGCTGCTTCACGTCAAAGTTATTGGTATTTTTCATCTGACTAGTTAATGTTACCGTTATCTAGTGGTTGTCGAAAGGTTGAGATGAGCATTTTTCTGTAATTTCTTTATATGCACAAGACGAAATGGGATCAAGTAATCCCTCACCAAGACACCTTGCGTCAATTTTTTGTCCATTGATTGTAGGCTTCGAATATGGTTGTGTGTTTTGCTAAGACAGTGTGTAGAAGAATTAAAATCCCAGCTTCCGAAGTTAATGTGGAAATTAATTGAATTATTCTTAGTCCTTGCAAGTTTACTTTTATTCTATGTTAAAAGTGTATTTGAACTTTTTTAGATGACTAAGGAATATCACAAGCTCGAATGTCATCGAAACAGTTACATTCAAAACTTCATAATAATAAACAAGTGATTTTTTTTTTATTTTGTGCTAAAAATATTTTATATACCCCGTTTTTTTCATATTCCTACATTTTCATCCGATTCTGAGTTATGTTCAAAATTTCAAGCCTCTAAAGTCAATATAAAAATCAATTGCTGTCCGTTAGTCTCGCTAAAACTCTATGATGAATCGATGTTTGATGAATTTTTGTGATGATTTGTGTATGTTTGAGTGGGTCTTTGGATGATCTAAACGATTTACAATTGGACCCGGTAGGTGGCGCTGTTCTCGAAATGAAGAAATCACCCGTGCGAAGTCGGTGCGGAATGCTAGTATAATATAAGATTACATACAATGTTTGAATTATATATTTAAAGATTTATAGAACGCATGTAATAATTTCAAAAGTTTGTTTAACAATGAAATGAAAAAAGAACTAAACTGAAAAAAAGTTACACTAGAATTTTCTTCTGTATCGTGGAGGGAGGTGGACAAACATCCAGACCCGGAACAAATATTTTTTAGCCATAATAACATTTTTTCCCTGTAGTCTTGGCAGTGCGCTACCGAACCGTTAATAAAACCTATAAATACACCATTAATAATATGCCCACGCGTGAAACAAAGCGGGAGGGTGACATATTCTACACTTATGCTAATATATATTTCATATGATGTCATTATTAAATTAAATAATACTAGCAATCCACCCCGGCTTAGCACGGATGATTTCTGATTCTCTACAACGGCGCCCCCTACCAGATCCAATTGTGAATCTAAACCATTCTCGAAGCACACATAAAATTTCATCATAATCAGTCCAGCCGTTTAGGAGGAGTTCAGTCACATACACATACACAGAAAAATTATATTTATAATGCATGTATTATACATATAAACCTTTCCCTTGAATCATTCTGTCTAGTGATGAAAACCGCATCAAAATCTATTGCGATTTTAAAAGATCTAAGCGTACAGACAGCGGGAAGCGACTTTGTTTTATACTATGTGCCATGTGGGCAATGGCCATATTGCGCGTAAAACGGACAATCGATTGGGATGAAAGGTTTTTAAGTGGTAGCGCCACTACATGGAGTGACGACCTGGTAAGAAATGCAGGAATTTGATGGATGCAGGTGGTTCCGGATCGTGCTTTGTGGTATTCCTTGAGGAACCACAGCGGTGAACTTGTGAACGGCTGTGTAATAATGATGATTATGACGACAATGAAATAATATACGTAACTATTGAAAAAAATTCAACTATCTTTTGTATGATAGCTTTATTGAAGAACGTATAAAAATTATATACAAATTACTTTCGCATAGCTTAGAAAGTTTCGTTGTTTTAGAACAAAAATGTGATCCCTTCTACGTTATTTTATGAGCACACCAGCAGCTGCACGACTTATGTAAATAGTATAGTCTTTCACTTAGACATGGTACTATGAATTTACATACATTTATTTATGTGTCTAATTTCGAACTTGTTAAAAAAAAAGAAATCCTATTCAGGCGTTTTATGAAAGAATCTGTCATATAATTATAGCTGTTATATTTTCATTGAAGAGGCAGAATATCTTCTATAGGAAATGGTATTTGTCGAGAACTTATATAATTCTGAAAGACATTCCTAATGATAGAGCTGTGACTAAGCGCGGAACCAGAATTGGTATTACTTATTAATAATTCTGGGTCTGTGTGTTTTTATACATGTTTTTATCAAAAATAACTGTATAATTCAGGAGAAATTCCTAGTGAGCATAGTTTGAATGACACCTAAATATGAGCCAAAACCTGCGACACGAACGAACTATACTATAATTAATAGAATCAGGCGTTGCTTTGCGGAAATCCATTATAATAAAGTTAGCGGCTGACCAGAGTCTACATCACCTGAAGATGCCTCGTGTAGATGCGAAACACGTGTTGTATTGTCGTCAGTGGTATGTCTTTCCTAGTGAAGTGGTGTTGGGAGTAGTGGTGCTGGGATGAGTGGTGACGGGGATAGTGCACGCAATTGAGCGAGGGCGGGAGGTGCTCTTCAAACTAGGTAAGACACATCATTTTATTTTATCGAGCGGATGTACGCAAGGTAATTTTTACCCACTTTATTGAACTATACGATTTCAAGATTATTATTTCAAGATTTTACATACTTTTAATTCAACAGTTTATATATATATATATTCGCTCGGTTTAATATTGCGAGTAATCGAGGGTCTTAAAAAAGTCGTAAATGTTGCGCTCGGCAAACGAGCACAATTTTCCGCTTGAGCGGACTTTCAAACATCGGAACATGCTAAATTTTACTATACCCGGTTTATATATACGGCATATTATCTTTTCATCTAAGTATATTTTTTCTTTATTTTATGTTAATAAACAACAAAAAAAAATCATCCAAAATTTATCCTTATCGGCTTGTATTAGGATTTGCCTCAATAAAACTGCACCGAACTGTTAAGTGGACGAAATGAAGTACATCATGTTATAATGCAGTGTGGCAAGCTTGTGTTACAAAATATAGTATGAACAAAAATCATTAAAATATGTTAGAATTAAACCTGATTAAATTCGTAAACTACAAACATTGCACAAAACTACATATTATTGGCACAAATATAGGAAATCAGCAAACAAAAATATTGTTGGCAATGTCAGCAAATTTATTATTAACCCATTGAGTTTAAGTTTTATAAATATTTTAGTTTTATATAGACCTACGATGAGAACTGCAATTTTCAAAGAAAGCAAGTACGAAAAACACGATGGCAAGACGCCTAGCCATAGCACCGCAGCCAGCTTCCGTCCGGTTCAACCAATGTTCACCGATCCCCTATAGGTTTTTCAGCCATTGCAGCCACGACCGGTCATCGATCAGCCTTCAGTGTCATACCGCAGCCCAGGCCAATGCAGCTAAGTGTCCGTTACATGAAAATCCTATCCTAAATTCCCTTAAATAGTCTTTAATATAGTCATTAATTGTACTATATTTTCATACAGCGATAAAAATATAAAGATGTTACTCAATAGAATATTGCGTAGTTTATACAATAAAGCCACGTATCGATTATGCGCTCCAACAGGTCGAACATCGGCACGCGCTCCAGCCGCGCGAAATGGATACCGCTTTGGAACGCGCGCCAAATTGTTCGTTGGAATGCGCGCCATGAATGACCGCACCGATCAGTACGTTCCGTGGAACGCGCTCCAAATCTTCGAAGTGTATCAACTAAGCGCGCCTGGCGCGCGCGGCAGCCGTTCCCGTGTTTGATCGTTCAACATGGATGTCGGTCGTGTACGAGCTGCTTCACTCCTCAGCCTACTGTACAATTTGCAGAGTTTTATGTCTGGTAGGTGCTAAAGTCTCTTTGAAAGCTGGTTTATTCGGAAGACTGGAAGTCACAAAGTCTGCGTGTGAGTTGGGAACAGCACAAGAAAAATTGGTCTATAGTCCTAAAATACGAGGAGCGTTATCGCCTTTCTTGAAAACTACACTACACTCCTGCTCCACGTTTCAAGAGTAGTGCCACCATGGAACGGAACGGCTTCTGAGGGACCTTAAGTACCGCTTTTCCACCCGCTTTTAAAAGTTCCGCTGTAATTATATCATCGCCCGGAGCCTTGTCGTTTTTTAAACGCGGGTGATCCATCCTAATCACGCTTAGACTCACGTCCGAAATTTCATCGGAGTAATAACGAATGAGACTTGCTCTTGCATCGTTACTCACACTTGCGTGTGGCTCCAATGATGATGTGTTCCGCTGTCCTCTCAATCTCATTCAAAATCTCAGGTCCCGGAAATGATACTACCATAGTCATAGTAACAATCATACAAAATATAAATAGAAAATATTTAGCGACGGTGTTGAACAATGCTAATGTTAAGCAACATGTGTTAATTTTGGTGAATATTAACTATTTAGCAACATATTTACGTGCAAGAGCCATGTGATGAGAGAGCTGAGTCTTTACTTAAAATAACTGTCTGAACTTCATAAAATAATTTTATGACGATCTTAATTAAAACAAACTGATGGATGCAGCTAGGGGGACAATAACCTCGACGCGCTTTTTATTTCTTTTTTGTTTTTTTTTTATGAATATTATTGATATATATATGTCGGAGATTCAACAGAGGATCCCAATTTTGGTCTCGGAAATACATCAGGATAGCGTTAATTGTTAAAAATAGTAAAAGTGTGAGAGCAGATGTTCAACTTGCTCTCTTGCTTAAGCAATTAATCATTATCAGTAATAAGACAGCGTAAACGCACTATACATTCAGTATAGAGCATTACGGTTCGACCACACCGTAACACGTCCTCGCCACAATCGCACACCAGTAACGTGAGGTACTTAATTACATGATAACACCAAAGTATGCAAACCAACAGCAACACTACTTATATGTGTATAGAGCAGCCTCTCAGCACACTAACTTCCTTCCCTGCACCAGAAGAATTACTAAAATGAACAGAACCACAACACCGTCTTAGTTATCAATACTGTATTAATAATAATCTTAGTACTCGTAGCATGACTTCACTCGTAGAATGACTCAAGCGGAATCTCCCTCGCACGGCGCCTATAGTGAGCTTTATACTGCATAAACAAGTGGGGGTTTCTCGATATACCCTCAGTTCCACCTCGCTACCATTGATATGACGTTCCGCTAGAGTGACGCACCCTCTCGCTCACTCGATTCACCTGGTATTTTGTAGACGCTCTGACTTAGTTTTTAAACAGCTGTAACCAACATTTTTAAAATCATAGGAAACAATTAAAAACTAACGATACTAATAAACAAGAGCCTAATAAAACTAATTTCATAATAAATATCGCAATTAACACAACCAAAACAAACAAGCCTCTGGAACATCACGAGTAAACTACTCTAACGTGTGTATCACTCACCGACTACACACTATGGTTTTTACAAACCACGACCTCCGCCAGAGCTAAACGCGCATTGCTCATCCACGGACTACTTGAGTTGACTCAAGAGACACCGATTTCCACAGAGCTACGACTACCTAATAGCTACTGGTACGGTCGACATCAGTACGGCCGATAGAGTACTTACTCGAGTTCCCAGATCACTTAGGCTTCCCGATTATTATCAAAATTATCGCTTACTTCCACATTGCCTGGTATATAACCTACTGGAATCTTTCATAACCTATCTTGAGCGTATTTGTACGTACTTTTAGAATTTAAGGCTTTTAACGTGTAACGATCACCATCCAAAATCCTTACCACCATACCTTTGAACTTCGAATTTAACTTAGTCTGATTCCGCTCTTCATTTTCTAATAACACAAAATCACCAACCGAAAACTTCGTAACTATCGCCTTAGCGAGGCGTCGATACCGCACTCGCGGAAGCGAGGCGTCTCGTGCCAGTGAGCCGTCGAGCCGCACCACGCACTCGAAGCGTCAACGAGAGCAGCAGGAACACCTGAGGGTGAACAGGCATTGACGGGGTTGTCGTCATCGTGATCTGCGTGAAAAAGAAGCTGTTAATTATCAATACAACATACACCGTTGCCTATCCTCTCATCCATCACACATATGAGGCCCTCAAACAGAAATACGCTCTCATACCGCAGACTATAAAAAAGCACTTCGCACACAAGTATGCATACATCTCCATACGAAGTATCTCATACATACTCTTACTTGAACTTGCAAGTTCCTACGTTAACCACGTAAACCACGTTAAAAACGTGAACCAGGACAGCGTCTGCCAGGACAGAGCTTGGATGCATGTTCAGAAAACACAACTTCTGCGCACACAGAGTATACGACTTCCGCGCACACACACTGTGTGTGCGACTTCCGAGGCACCGCCATGTACAGCATACGCGCGACCGCCACGCGTGCAGCATACGCGTCTGCCGATACCAGGCCATGCTACAGCTGGACCCGACATTTCGTTTCGACTAGCAAGGCAAACACTCGCCTCACACTCGCGCACATGTAATCACATCACATGTGCTACTCTAACACATAAAAGAAAACATAAAAAAAGACTCGGTCGGAACTTTTTTTTTCAAAAAATGGAGCACCACTCTCTGGACACCATATATTGAGCTGCGGCCTGGATAGTCTTGCCTCTAGCTACAGATAATAACTTAAGCTCGTACCAATCACTTGGTAACACTTTGGTAACTCGGTATGGACCCTTTTGTATCCCCTGTCGATTCAAAAGGTTGCTCAAGAAAAAGCATTCGATTTTCCAACAAAATACATAATCCGATGCTTGACTTGCCTTTACATAAATTTAAAATACAGAAATTTTTAAGTAAGCGTTACTCATCCCCGTGACATCTCAACGATCACTGAACTAGTGAACCTAACTACTAATAGAAAAAAATAAGAAACACAATTGAAGGAAAATAATTTCTCATCAAAATTATCGTTTTACTATAATGTTTCAATATCAAAATCAATAATCAGGGAACTCAAAGTAAAACCGACGTTTAGTTATTGCGGCATCTCACAAATGCTTATTCTCAATAAATAAACAAAAACACTTAAGCTTTACAAGTGATCACGGCTACGCATAGCCTAGTAACCTCCAGTCACTTATCTTTCCTTTATGCGAACCCCACACGGGAACGCCGAGTCTCTCCTGGACTCCATGGTTTCCACTGAAACCAGAACTCAGTCAGAGTTGACTGCTTACCGCGTACTCACGCACTAGTAAGTTATTAGACGCCGACAACCTCTGGTATGGAACCTCATGTAAACTTAAATACTATCTTCAATGTCAGAAATAATTTGCTCTACTTCAATTTAGCCACTTATACTTTAGTTTTCCGGCATTTTTCTCAACCAATTGAAGAACTAAACACTTATTCATATAAAATATTTTTAAGACAATGTTTAAGATAAATTTCCTTTATCTAATGGTGTACCAAATGGTGATCGGTAGCAGCAGCAAATAATGTGTCCGCGGCGTCATAAGCCGACAGCATACTTCCACTCAAGAGCGAGCGCTACAGCACCACGCCTTCCACTAAACCCTCAACATTAAATCTCAATTTTTATCAACCACATAACACTAATTAAACTGTAACACTTGTCGACACATTAGAATACAAAAATACTACTTAGCGTTTTTAATTCATAGTACGTCAAAGTTAAACTTTTTTTTCGGTACATCGTTTAAACATTTCGAACTTTAAAATGTACCACATGTAAATAATATTTCGCATAAACTATCAAATTATAACATTACTCGAACAGTTTAAAATCCCACTAAATACAAAACTATAACTCATTTTAAAATACCTCCAACATTTCTTTCGACATTTGTGAACATATTTAGGTACGTTAAGGAATATCAAAAGTACTTGCGGGTACCTCTAATATGAATCAAAGAAAGAGATTTAACTTTTTGCGCAAAGCATTTGACTTTAAGCTTTTACTTTACATTTTAGTGGCACGTCAATGTCGTAAATACAACAAACTCGATTTAAGACATTGAACATAAAAACACAACGCGAGGCACGTCATATAGTCTTTCACCAACGTAATAACCCTCACACTATTCGAAGGTTATATGTGGACGGTAACAGGGACTTTATCCCACTTCTGATGTCGGAGATTCAACAGAGGATCCCAATTTTGATCTCGGAAATACATCAGGATAGCGTTAATTGTTAAAAATAGAAAGTAGCATGACTTCACTCGTAGAATGACTCAAGCGTAATCCCTCTCGCACGGCGCCTACAGTGAACTTTATACTGCACAAACAAGTGGGGGTTTCTCGATATACCCTCAATTCCACCTCGCTAACATCGATATGACGTTCCGCTAGAGTAACGCACCCTCTCGCTCACTCGATTAAACTGGTATTTTGTAGACGCTCCGACATATATATAAAAACAAAGAGCGATACCGAAAACCCCCTCACGGATCAGAAGGAGTTTTTCACACGCTGTACTAATTGTACAAAATAAAAAAGAGTTCATTCAAAATATAATATTTTGGCTAAATAAACTTCATGTATAACAAATTATTCAAAGTCAAAATTGCTTGTAAATTGCTTTATCTTTTTAAAGAAGTCGTAAATGTTGTGCACTGAGTATGTACTAATGAAATTTTGTACGTGGGCATTTGTAATGGCGAGCGCTTAGTCTCTGAGCTTCTACGGCGCTTTCAATACTATATTTGCATGTGATATGTTAATTTATTGTGTTTATATAGAATAATTTATGAAATGATGATTTCAGTAACCAAAATACGTCGAGCCTGTTACCAAGAACTAATTAGGTTGACGGCTAATTGGCTTTATCTAGTTAAAATAAACAGCCTATCGTATTACTGGATATTAGACGGTTTGCAAACATGCACATAACTACAAACTATTTTGCGTTGGTATAATAGCAGCTTAACGCTGCTGTGTTTCGTATGGTGAGTGTAGAGAACCAGAGACCCTTTT